>JAKSZP010018634.1:0-127024 GCA_022478985.1 Massospora cicadina | reverse complement strand
TAACTACAGTCTAAAATTGTGGTTTGGGTTTACTTAAGTTTCATTAAACCTCTGATGGTACATCTGATCTTACTTGGTCAGATTTAGCTCAGTACTGCAGGAAAATGACCATAGCTTAACACTTTCAATTTCCTTGAAAGGCAATTTCACTAAAACAACATACTTATTGATCATCTCCTTTAATAAATATTATATTTATATGATGAATCTTGTGTTTTGCTTTTCTGCAGACCTCCTCCAGAAGGGCTCAAATCATATAGGTCATTCAATTTCACAATTTTATATGAAGATCCCAATTTGCTGTTGGAAGAATGTGGATCACTTTGCATTGAAGCCCCAAAAGGTCTAAACTTCAAGTTGCAACTGGTAAGGTCTCCTCCTTAGAGCCCAACCAATTCCTTATTTTTCTAGTATACTTGTACGTTTATAACTTTAAACATATTATCTAGTCATCTCAGGGTCAGACCTTCTGCAATGTTTTATCCATCTTGTATAAGTGGTTTGTTTCTAGTTTTTAGGTGTGTATTGGGATTGAGGGAATTCATGATAGTTTGGATATTTTTAATTGTCAGATAATTTGCATCGCTCAATGGAGTTCCTCCGCCATGAAAGCTACTGAAATCACAATTAACAATGAACTCAAAGATGAGCAATTAAAATAACGAATATCTTCTGAATCTTATGGATTATAAAGTAAAGATCTTGCCATTTGGAGATCTACTAATCCTGCAATATCATTTGGGAAAGATCATGTCTGATGGAATCCTCCACCTTCCGCTGCATTTTTATGGAAATAGTCAAGCCCTACTTGATCCCAGACTTATATTAAAGCTATAAGTATCCCTTTATTCTAATCAATAAAGATATTCTCATTTATAACTACGATTTTTGCCTAGTATTACTAGAGATTGCCTAGCGTTGATTAGAGATATTGACTGCATTATAGCAGAATTTACCTTTACAAAGACTCCTTTCCCACCAAGTGAAATGCCTAGTGACATGAAGTCTACTAGGTAATACTGCTGGGGTATAGCGACTAGTAATTACATAGCTTTGAAGGACTCAGCCTTCAAATTAAAATAAAAAACTCAGCACTGTGAATTTTTTTATAACCTTTCTGAGGCTATCTGGTAAAGACATACCTTCACATTAATAATCCAGGTGACAACAGCCCTACCAATATAGAGGAGAAGATGAACTTGACCAGATGGGTCACTTCCAATAATCAAGGTATGCTCCTTCTGAGTACTTGAGAGTTTGAGTTCAGAGTGACAATGACCCTGACTATTATAGCCCCTGATGCAGCCCTTTACTAAATCTAAGCTGCTGAAGTAGCTGGTACTGTTACAGCTTTACTGTCTGGAACCATCACTTCTGGAGGGCGATCCAGTTATAGTCACCCCACTTAAATTGGTCCCAGTTTGCAGAATTTATATATCTTGCCTGACCTTCCAATTACTGAAGTAGGGGTGGTGCAGGCAGAAACCTATCTCCAAATATATTTGTTCATCCCTCCATTCATCATCAGATGAAACTGTCATTTTTATATAATAAAAATTCAGCGTCAAATCAGAATCAAAAAGCAAATTCACACTTGATACTTAAATTGTATGAATCTGCACATAAATTTTGTCAAGATAACCGCAAAGCCATTATGGATAATTTCCAGGAGATCAATGATGTTCAAAACCACTTGTTCCAAATTGACAATGACTGTAAATCCAGGGGAACGTCCCCTGGCATAGATCAGTCACTCTTCCCATTTTTGAATAAAAGGGGCCAAAGAGGGAGGCTGTACCCCTCATCAACCAGGGTGACCTCGCCCACGTGGTAGACAAGCGCTGGGTAACAGCCCTCCTCTTCAGATTTCTCCCCCAGTACCCTCGCTCACCTTGACCAAATTTGTCAGCCAGATTAATAAAATCTGCGCTGAGATCACCAAATCGATATTGAAGAGTCTAAAACCTATGGGATCAAAGCCTGATAATCGGAAAATGTTACTCAAAAAGGGACAAATACTGAATTATCAGCTGGAATCATGGATGGTTTTGACTCATCCACCAGTACAATCAATGATGCTAACCCCCTCTCAAAATCGTCGGGGATAATCCCTGATGTGCAGGTGGTATCTTTGGAAACTAATCCAATAGTTTGAGACCCCTATCCAGAAAATTGGGAGTTGCAGCCAATGTAAATCACTTGATCAAAAGAACGCCCCAGTAACTGGGCACGGGTGGGTTGAGCATCCCAAACCCGTTTTCAACCAATTGGGACTGCCCCTATGTGGGGTGGCCCTGGAGAATTCTCGTTGCTTGTTGGCCAGATGCCATCACGCCAACTGATGGAAATGCAGTCGAGTCTCAGTTCAGGCTTTTAAGGTCAAACTGACAGTAACTCAGCCTGCTTCTGAATCCTTTGATGTCAGTTCCAATTGAGATTATCTGTCCCATTCTCTGAAAAATTCTCCAGGTAGTCTAATTTGAGGGACCCAATCCCTGCTTGGACTAACTATAATTGAACACTATTTAATCAGTTGCCTTGCACTGAGAAAATTGTTGGTCGATTTTCTTCCTTTATCTTCCCAATAAAAATCCTCTTCCCAAATTTCAGTTTTTATGTTGAAAAACAAACCGCCTTTTATGCCAGTATTTCAATGACCCTCAGGGTTGATGGTCATATTCATCTGGTAATTTGCTAGGTGTCTATACACGATTATGGCTCATACACATTTATTGGTGGAAATCTTCCTATTTCCATAACCGTCATACCAGCAGCAGTACCTCTGGCATTTGGGTTTGCCATTTGTGTTCTTCAGCATTTAAGCTGGCAGGCTGGTCTAAATTTTAATTACTGTTTGCCTGAAATAATCGACCAACCAGTATTCCTAACCATTTCCTCCTTTCTCGTAGATATTGGCTTAGCAATGGTCCCTTCTTACCAGATGAAACAGGTTTTGAAGAAACTTTACTCTGGTCATGTTAGCTTAGTAACACTCAAATTGTCCGATCCACATCCCATAGTTGCCGTGGCTATTGTGCCCATGTCAGTTTGTTCTGAAAATCTGACTAGTGAAGGGCTTACTCCCACTATGAACCTAGTAGTTTCTTCCAATTCTACTAACATCTCTTCTGTATTGCCTTTTTCAACTACAGCCGCCAATAAAGAGAACTTCACTTACTTCTTAATGCCCATGAAGTTTAGTGTCAAGTCCCATTACATTTCCTTTGAGGCTTTGTTGGATAATGGAGCTGTAAGAAATTTTATGAGTGTTGAACTAGCCCAACAATCTGAGCTCAACCTGGATCTAGGTCATTCGGTGATGGTTGCTTCTTCAGCCTTCCAGAACTCATACCTAGTACATCAGCCAGTTTCTTTCTCAGTACATCAGTTTAGTCTTTGTGATTGGTTCTCAGCAATGCAAAACCTGGTGTTTTTGGTTATCATGGGGATTGAATGGTGGCGCCGGCATTATGTTAAGATTCACCTGGAGTCGCATATGTTGTCATTTGCCAATGATCAAACGGAGAGAGATTTTCCTTAGTTATACCCTTGATAAAACACAAGGCCGCAGCTTCAGTTACTTCCCTCGTTTCCCCTATGGGTTTTTCATCTGATTTTCCCAAAGAATCGATGCACTATCAAAGTATCTTTGATTCCAAGAAGGCGGACCGCCTTTCCCCTCACACTAAATTTGACTTAAGATTCTGAACAACGGTACAGTTAGTGAACATCAACTGCTCTTTGTATCCACACATGGCAGAAGAGGAGGCTTCTCTTAATACTTGGTGTTGCAAAATCAAACCTGGGCTCTGCTAGTGTGTCAGGCCAACCAGTATGAAGACTGTTGGCCCTTTGTTATTTCGATCTTCTTAACTTCTTAACAACAACCCTCCCTTAATCATATATCTCTCTATATTGTAGTGACTTCAGATGCTACTGCTTCCATGGCTTAGTAATTTAATTTACCATATCTCATTGGCTCCACAATTCTTCATTTGTTAATTTCATAATCGCCTAATTTGAGGCAATTTCCCAACAACCCAATATCGCCTTATCTCGAGGCGCTTTAATAAACATTACTCATATCAAGCTTGGCAGATTCTATCCATTCTGCCTTAATGAATTAGGGCTTATTGTCCAGTCATATCGGAATTGTGACATTACCCCCCTCTTCGACTGGCCAATAAGGATCCTATTGCTTGTATACTGGAGGAACTTTGCATGCACTCAGTTAATAATCCAACTGCTAGCGGGGTCCTTGATATTATAGGCGTCCACACCTGTCTTCTCAATAACCTTGAATGGCCCAATCCATATACTGGCCAACTTGTGCTTCTGGCCAAACCCATGTTAGTCATGGAAGAGAACCATATCGACTTCCTTAAACTGCACCAAACTGCTATGATGTACCTAATTGGTGGCCTGATTCCTGATCTTCTTGGCTAAGCTAAAGGAATATGCTTCAGTTTGCAATTTGATCAGAATTCTTGCTAGGTTAGTCAAATAGTGGTGGGGTTCCACTCCACCTTTGTCTTCCACACATGAATAAAGTAGTGCCAGAAGAGCCAGGTGTTGGCCATATAGTAGTTGTAAGGGACTCTTCCCTGTGGCGAAATGGTAACTGATATTATAGGTGAACATGGCAGTGGAAAGGAGGGAGGTCCAATCAGAAGGTGGATCCATTATTAATTTTTATAGGATGTTCACCAGAGTCTCATTCACCCGTTTGACCATTCCATTAGATTTGGGGTGGTATGGGGTCATTAGAACCCTGCGGATAGCCATAAGCTCATTCAGTTTAGGGAGGATGTGCAAGGTAAGTTGGTTCTGTTATCATTGAGAAAGACTGAGGGCATCCATGTCGCTGAATAATGCAATCCATCACAGACTTGGCCACTGTAACTACCCCAAATCTCGTATCGCCCTTGCTTTATCCCACCAGATCAAGTGGTCGATAGCCACAAGAATGTACTTAAAACAGTTGGGTCCTGTTGGCAAGGGACCAACGACATCAAGGGAAACTGTGTGCCAAGCGAGATGTGGTTTAACTACCCTATATGAAGTCTTATGACGAAATGGCTTCTCCACTTGGCACTGATGGCAACAGGAAATAGTTTCAAGCACATTGAAGCTCATGCTTTCCCAATAGTACCGAGGGCGCAGCAACTCCTTAGTCTTATGCACCTCATCATGTCTGACTGCCTTGTGCATGCTCATAATGATTCCCAGTCATGCTGAGGGTTGTGGAAAATTACCGTTGAATCGCAAATCTGCTTATACAGTTCCCCATTCCATTGGAAGGTATTTGTTTGCATCTCATTTAACGCTTTGATCACTTGGGGTGGTTCATCATTGTATTTTCCGCTGAGCATCTTATTGTACATCACATTTCTGAGGTCTGCCATCACCGCAACAGTTGGCAATTGAGATAAACAGTCAGCGTTATGATGCTTTACTCCTGACCAATGAAAGATCTCAAAGTCATAAGCCTGCATCTTTAGAGCCCATCAAGCCAAACGACCTTTGAGTTCTTTGAGGTTCTGCAACCAGCGTAATGACGCGTGGTCTATTATGACTTTAAACTTTGCCCCATGCAGATAGACTCTAAATTGCTTATATGCGTAGATCACTGCTAAGCACTCTCACTTGGTCGCAGTATAATTACGCTCATGGCTGTTCAGACTCTGACTACAATACGCTTTAGGATGTTCCTCTCCCTCGTCATCTTTCTGAGAAAGTACTGCCCCAACAGCGGATCGGGACACATCCATCTGAACAATAAACTCCCAATCAAAGTTGATATAGCGTAACACTGGTGCACTTACCAACGCTGTACAAAGTGTATTAAAAGTGGATTGATGACGTTCCATCCATTCAAACACAGCATCCTTTTTTAACAACTCAAATAGTGCCCTACAATACAGCTAAGATTAGGATAAAGCGCTGGTAGTAACCAACTATTCCCACAAATACCTGTATGTCACATTTACTATTAGGTGTAGTCATTTTGCTGATGGCTTCCACCTTAGCTGGCTGTGGTTTCAGCCCTTTAGAGTCTACCACAAACCCTCAGGTATTCCAATTAATCTTTGAAGAAGTTACATTTTTGAGGTTTAATTTTAATATTTGGCTCATCTAGCTGGCAAAATACTGCTTCTAAGTGATTTAGATGCTCCAAAAAGGTTTTAGAGAAAACATTAAATCATTGAGGTATACAAGGATGCACGACAATTTCAGGTCACCAAGAATAGTATCCATGGCTCGCTGAAACGTAGCTAGGGCGTTACACAGCCCTTGAGGCATCCACATTGGTTAAAAAAGGCCTTTGGAGGTAATTACAGCGCATTTTTCATGTTATGCCGCAGGTAACTTGATTTTCCAGTAACCCAATATCAAGTCCATCGCAGAAAAATAATGGGCTCCCCTAACCAATCCAAATCATTGTTAGTCCTTGGCAAAAGGTACGAGTCCTTTTTTGTAATACTGTTGAGCTTCCAGTAGTCTATTACTACGTTGTTGGTGCCATCCTTCTTTTTTACAATCAGAACGGGTGAATCCCATGGGCTTTTGGATGGTTCAAGCATTCCTTGCTCTAACAACTTATCAATTTCATTAGTGACAACATCTTCCGCTGCCCTTGATTAGTGGATCAGCTATGACCTTATAGGGGATGATCTCCTGTGTCTACTCAATGAACCACTCCCCAAGCACACCCTAAGCTATAATTGTCAACAGCAAAAATCCCCTTGTACTTCTGAAATAAAGCTATTTCTTGGTCTTTTTGCTCTTCCGACAGTCCTATTAAATTACTCTGCAGTACCACCATTAGTACGCCAGTTGGTGCCTTGACTGGTAGACCAAATTTGTCCAATGACCCAAAATCATGAATCTGAAGGACCTCGTCTATTGGAATCAGATGTATTATGCTACAATTTGGTGTCAGCAGATCTTCATTGGTTTGCTCTGGAGGTTTGCTAACAAAACCTTAATCTCCCCATGTCCTGGAAGTATAATGCCTGGGGCCACATGGGGCTTGAGCCATGATTGCTGATAAGGCCCAATGACCTCCCCATGAAGCCTGACAGGCACTTCAACCTCTAACTCGGTAATTATTATTACTTGGTGCTCAGAGGGAATGGATATAGGCCCCGCTGCTCTAAGCGGTAGCCCTTGATATCATAAATTTATGGGGAAGGGTCAGGGTCTTGCGCTTAAATCAATGATAGAAAACTGAAACCACCCCATCACCATATGCAAGGTTAACGTGACTCATGTGTACTGAATCCTTTGGCGATCCACTGGAAGTGAAGTAGATTGGGATCTGCTGCCCCAGAATTTCAAATGTATTCGCTGTCATATCAACAACAGCCCCAAAGTGGCGCATAAAAGCAGTTCCGATTAAAAGGTGATAGTTATTGTTTGATAGCACAATTGCTGGGGTTACAACAACAATGGACCCAAAGCGTAGAAGTAGCGCACTGTAAGCCCCTTCAGAGATGGTGCTTTCTGCTCCTGCAGTCCCATAAACCATATAATGCTCCACGTCAGGCTTTAATGCCAGCTTTTCCACCAACTTTGTGGACATTATGTTGATTGGGGCATCTGTATCAATTATCTCACAAACTCGGGTTTTTGCTACAACAGTGTCACAGTAAGTACACTCATAATAAGAAGCATTCTGATTGTTTAAAACATGGACATCTAACGGATCTCATTTTCCAGGGAAGTTTATAATACCATCCCCAGCTTTAAGGTATTCTTTAAAAATATCATTCAAATGGAGGGACGCGTTAACCCCTTTTAAGAGAAGCGCATCAGCAAATGGATCTGGCTCATCAGTAGAGAGTTGATTAAATATCTGAAAGGCATAAAGCTGTGGTTACATCTGAGGGCCTGCTTCCATCGTGTCCATAAATTGTGTTTGTGTCAACACATTCACCATCAACTGGCTGCTGATATAGAAAGGCATCGTCATACTGGGGACCTTCCACTGGATGTACTGAAATAGAGTCAGGTGGGTCGTTTTGCGTTAGAATAGCAGAAGTAGAGAGTCCCATCTCCACTCCGCTCTGACTTTTCCCTGATTGTTCTGTTCCTGTGGTAGGGAATGAACCTTACTATGAAGACAACTTCTGGCCAAGTGCCCAGAGTGACCGCGTGAGAAACAATTGATCCTGTAAGATCTGCGTCCATAGTTGTTGTGAAATGGGCCACCCCAAAAGTTAGGCTGGGGTTAAACGGTGTAAACAGACCCTTCCTAACAGTTGAACTGTTGGCAGCAACTTGGTGCGAAATGAGGCGTGCAGCGATAATAAGGCTGAGGGTTACTAAATGGACGCCAAACTGGAAGAGATAACTCCCATGAATAAGTAGGTCCTGCAGTGGAGGAGATAGGGTTCCGCTCTATTTTTGGCGGAGGGAGGGTAGCAGATAACCGATGTATGATCTGAACGAGTTTAAGCAAAGATATACCAGCTTCTAAATATGGAGCCATGGTATTGAAAAGCTCACGGTGTGGTTTTACAGTGGAGGTCAACGCTATGCATACATCAGATTCATTTAAAGTTCCTGCCCCAATTAACACATGGGCTTCCACCATAAAGTGATCAGCAAATGCGGTGAGGGTCTCATTATGCTGAAACCCAATGGTTAAAAACTCAGCTTTCCGCTGTGCCATTTTCATGGTTCTTCCAAATAACCACAACACAGTATCTTTCACTTTTTGATATTTAGCAGTACTAGGGGGGAGATAGAAAATAACTTGGTCAGCGCTTTCAACATCCAAGGTGGATATTAATAATTTGGCTTTACGCTGATCTAATGCTCTTTCTACTGCAAGCTCAAATTGCTTAAAAATCCATGGATGTTCCCATTACAATCAAACGGAGGCAGCTTATTGATACAAACCTACTCAGAAAATTCTTCTTCCACTGGAGCACAGCGTCCAAGGCAAGCTTGAGCTCTGCATATTCAATGGTTGCAGCATCTCGGGAAGACTCCTTGCCAGAGCAATCCTGATGTGACATGGCCAGAACTGAGGGATGTTATTGGTATTGTGATTGATCAATGGGCCCCCTGTAGTGAGAACCAAATTCATGAAATCACCCTGGGCTCCGCTAGTGTGCCAGGCCAACCAGTATGAAGACTGGCGGCCCTTTGCTATTTCGCTCTTCTTAACTTCTTAATAACAACCCTCCCATAATCATCTAATATTGTCTATATTGTAGCGACTTTGGATGCTACCGCTTCCATGGCTTAGTAATTCAATTCGCCATATCTCATTGGTTCCACAGTTCTTCATTTGGTAATTGTACACTAGCCTAATTTGAGGCGATTTCCCAACGACCCAATATCGCCTTATCTCGAGGCACTCAAATAATCATTACTTTTTATTGAACTTGTCATATTCTATCCATTCTGCTATAACAAACTAGGGCTTATAGTCCAGTCATATTGGAATTGTGACACCTGGTTAGATAATATGATTAAGAAAGGATGGTTGTCTAAAGAGATGTCACCAATTGCCTCTCTGATCATTTTTGCCAAGAAGGCCGATGGTTCTCTCTTTCCCTGCATGGATTATGGTCACCTAAATAAAATTATTTTGAGCAATCCCCACCCTTTACCCCTTGAGCAAACTATTAGACAAGTGATTGAAAAGTATCATGTGGTCTCCAAGCTTGATCTTGTTAATGCCTTTAACAAAATATGGGTAATGGAAAGTCAAGAATGACTTACTGCGATTTTTACAAAATGAGGTATCTTTCAGTTCCACGTAATACTTTTGGGGCTGAAGAACGCACTAACTACCTTTCAAAGAATATATGATAGTGTGCTTGGCAACCTCCAGTTTACATGCATGGTCACATATATTGACAATACCGTGTTTCATTCCTTAACTCCCAAACAACACACTAATGACTTAGAAGCAGTTGTGGCTTCTTTGCACAAGGCGGGACTATTTGTTAATCCTTCAAAATGTAAGTTTTATAAGGAGGAAGTTATTTTCTTAAAAACCCTGGTCTTAAAAGATATTTATGTGATTCCAACCAACAATTTAGATGCCATCTGTAAGTGGCTGACTCCAACAACCCAGAAACAAATATGGAGTTTCTTGAGCACCATTATTTTCCTAAAGAAATTTTTCCTGGCCCTTTCCCAGTTAGCTGCTCCGCTACACCCCCTCACAGGTAAAAATGTGCCTTTCCATTGACCCCTGAGTGTCAGCAGGCGTTTGAGTCAATTAAAGAGGTGATTATCATCCACTATCCTAAAACATGCAGATCCCTCCAAACTGTATATTGTCACTTGTGATGCTTCAGCAGTAGCAGTTGGGGCAGTTTGCTCCAGGAAAATGATGGTCCAGAACATCCAGTTGCTTAATTTTTTTGGAAAATTTCCTCAACTGAGAAATTATGGGTCATTTATGATAAGGAATTAAAAGCCTTAGCATGGGCGTTGGCTCATTAAAGACACCTGTTACAGGGTGCTCATCATGAGTTAACCGTGTGTAAGGACCACCAAGCTCTTCTATATTTCTGAAAACCACAAAAATTGGCACATAGGCAGGTTTGTACCTATTGGGATTTATGTAGTTTCAATTTTAGATATACATTTGTGAAAGATTCATTAAATGTACTTCCCGACTTCCTTAGCCGCAACCTGGCCCATTACCCCATAGACTCAGAGGAAGTGGAAGTGTTATGGTGATCCCCACCACCCAAATTCTATCTATTGTCTTACCTGTGGTCACCTCAGTAGAGTTAGCTCATGATGCTCCGCTTATTTCACAGGTTTTGGCAGCTCAGATGTCCTGCCCCAAAGGAGTGGAGTTACTCAATCAATTACCTTCAACCCACAAACATTTGCTATATTCCTTGGTGAAGGGTCTCATCTATTTTAGGTCGCGGGTTTGGGTTCCTCCTCTTCTTAGAGCTGAGGTATTTCACGCACATCATGACCCTCCCATTATTGGTCATCCGAGCAACAAGAAATGCATTGAATTGATCAAGTGGACTTATAACTGGTTGGTCTTAACTAAGGATGTTCCATCCTAGATCGCTGATTGTGTTACCTGTGCATGAGATAAGTCAGACTTCCCAGGGAGAAATGGCCTCCTAAATCCCTTACAACAGGCGGAAGGTCCATGGACATTGGTGTCCATGGATTTTATTGTCAAATTTCCCTGTTCCAATGGTTTTATGGTGTTAATGGTGGTGGTTGATCATTTCACCAAATTTTCTCTATTTATTCCCTGTGCTTCCACAATAACATCAGAAGAACCTGCTCATCTCTTTGTACGCCATGTGTTTTCTATGTTTGATCTCCCGCAGGAAATCATCAATGACCGCAGGCCCTAATTTACAGCGTGGTTCTTGAACGAGCTTTTAACCATCTTCTCTTACCCCCTGCCATTCCACTGTGTACCATACCCAGTCCAATGGACAAACCAAGTGGGGTAGCAAAATTTTGGAACAGTATTTGCGTTGTTACATGGAGGCCACATAAGATACTTGGGCCGATGACCTCCCTCTCACCCAATTTGCCTATAATAATGGTACTCACGCTTCTACGAGGTTTTCTCCCTATGAAGCAACGTTGGGTTATAATCCCTCTTTTTCAGTCAGCCCCTGTCTGCGTCCAGAGGTTCCAGCTGCCACAGATCATGTAAAGCACATTTGATCTACCCAGTCCTTAGTGTGGGAGCATCTCACAAAGGCTATCAATAATTATAAGTGTTTTGCAGGTCGTAAACAGCTTCCTGGCCTAGATATATGGTGGACTCTCATGTTATGTTAGATACTCGCCATCTGCAAATGAAGGTACCTTCCCAGAAGTTTGCAAGCAAGCGTTTGGGTCCCTACCTTATGGAGGAAGACTTGGACAATGGTGCAGACCAATTAAAACTGCCACTCATTGGAAACAGCACCCCGAATTTCACATATCTCAATTGTCCCCACTAAAGGGGATCATTCCTGCCAGACCCAAACCAATAGTGATAGAGGATGAAGAAGAAGCTGAGGTGGAAAACATCCTAGCATCCCGCAAATCCCAGTGGTCGGTTCAGTATCTTGTCATGTGGAAGGGGTATCTGCCTATAAGATCAGTTGGGTCAAGGCTCATGATTATGCTAATCGCATGGAACTGGTCGAGGCGTTCCATGGCTCCCACCCATACGCTCCCCATCTTCCCCCAAAAGTTATGACTATAATGGCGATAAAATTGCCCAAGTCTCATAAAAATGTGGCTCTTGTGCAGTTTCCCAGCGGTGGCACTCTTCCTTTGAAAAAGGAAAGGTTAATGTAAGTCCAGGGGAACGTCCCCTGTGCGTAGATCAGGCGCTCTTCCCATTTGCAAATAAAAAGGGGCTGACGAGGGCAGCTGTACCCCTCGTCACCCAGGGTGACCTCATCCATGTGATAGATGAGCGCTGGGTAACAGCCCTCCCTCTTCAAATTCCTCCACCAGTACCCTTGCTCACCTTGGCCAAACTTGCCAGCCAGATCAAGGAAATCTGCACCAAGATCATTAAAATCAAAGTTGAAGGGTCCAAAACTGATGGGATCAAAGCCTGACAATCGGAAAATGTATACTCAAAAAGGGACAAACATCAAATTATTAGCTGGAATCACTGACAGTTTTGACTCAGCTACCAGTATGATTGACAACACTAACCCCCTCTCAAAATCATTGGGGATAATCCCCAATGTGCAGGTGGTATCTTCAGTTTCTATCGCCAATAGTTCGAGACCCCTATCCAGCAAATTAAGAAATGTGGACAATGTAACTCATTTGACCAAATGAATGCCCCAGTGACTGGGCATGGGGTCAGGTTGGGCATCCCAAACCCATTTCCAACCAGTTGGGACTGCCCTACATGGGTTAGCCCTTGAGAATTCTCGTTGCTTGTTGGCCTGATTCCATCACGCCAACTGATGAAAATTCAGTCAAATCTCAGTTCAGGCATTTGAGGTCGAACCAACAGTGGTTTGGCCCGCCGCTGAATCCTTTGATGTCAGTTCCAATTGAGACTATCTGTCCCATTCCCTGAAAAATTCTCCAGGTAGTCAATATTGAGGGACCCAATCCCTGCTTGGACTCATTATAATTGAACACTATATAGTCAGTTGACTTGCACTGAAAAAAATTGTTGGTCGATTTTTCTCCTTTATCTTTCCAATAAGAATCCTCTTTTCAAATTTCAGTTTTTATGTTGAAAAACAAACCACATTTTCCGCTGGTAATCCAATGACCCTTGGGGTTTATGGCTGTATTAACTAGTATTTTGCTAGGTGTCTATACATGATTATGGCTCATACACATTTATTGGTGAATCTCCTTCCTAGTTCCATAACCGTCATACCAGCAGCAGTGCCACTGGCATTTGGGCTTGCCATTTGGGTGCTTTGACACTTAAGCTGGCAGGACAGTCTAAATTTAACTTTCTGTTTGCCTGAAAATGACATCATCCATTACCTACACAGTGAACTCACTAGGAAGTGGGCCGTACTACCGTCAACTTGGACCAGTGAGTAAAAAAGCTTTGGCTGAACTTATCAAATGAATTGCCAAGAATTGGCAAACCACCAATCTTCAAATTGCAGCCTTAGCTTCCCAGAATTATTAATTGATGAGAGGACTGCCATGTCACTGGTTCAGGAAGTTATCAAAAATGAGGGCGTCCTGGCACTACTGGATCTACTGAGCCTGGAGGGGGGTAAGGGCCCTCAGGACCTGAAGGTCCTTGTGGAGCTCATGGGGCTTCTTCACCTAATGAACCCTCTTTTGGTAAAACCTATGAAACTAAAATTAAAGCCTATAAATTACAACTGCTGAAGGTGGCTCAAGGAGCATGGATGAGTATTGACGGAAAATATTTTCAGTTAGGATCAAACCCTTTATCTTATTGTGGAAGCTTTAGTTATCAGGACGATTCCTTTTGGAAGTAAAAGGCTGATGAGGTTGGAAAAGTGGAGTCGTCTTAGGGCGTGGGCGCCCTCTGCTGATGACTCTGTACCTCATCCCACATCTACCAATTTTTACCACTGTCAGGATTTTCCCTGGGCTAGGTGAAAGCCTTATCCAAGGGAAGGACCGATATCCCCATTTGAGGGGTGTAAATATCAAATGGCTCACTAGATTCAATAATAAGAGTCAACTCTACAAGTATATCGAATTTAGGGACTTCATATAAGTTACCCTGAATTTGAGGAAAATGGTACATTCCCTTCCCTTAAGGCATGTGACCTGGGATATCACTTGACCTGGTCACGAGGGTGGCTTGATCTAATTAAGGATCAGAATAGTGGGCAATACAGAAGGCCAGGAGAAACCCTACTTGGATGGGGCCACAACGATCCTTGAGGCACCTGTACCCAAACACCCTATAAAAATCCCTAAATGATATTCTAATAAAACACTTCCATTCATAAGATTTATTTTATCTTATATTTTTATAAAGTTTATTTTACTCAAATAAATAGATTTTCATTTTTTGAAATCTGGATCCACCCCTGTCCTCTTGGCTGACGCTAGCCCCTTGCAGTCAGCCTACTTGTTGAGTTCCCCAGCATTAGCACCAGCGAGCGCATCTTGGGGAAACCCGACACCCACTCTGAATGTTGCATCCTATTCATACCTAGCAGAGTGAATGTACTGGAATTGTTAAATTTAAATAAAAGTTTAAATTATACTTACACTGTTCCCTCCAGACCACTTCCACCAATAAATTTAATCTACTCAATCCCCATTTTGGCGCTGAAGTTACTTGTGTTGAAGTGTTGCCATAAAATGAACATCTGGTCATATTTGATACTGGATTGTCAATTAGTGTCATTTCCTCTTAATTAATGAATGTATAAAAGTAGTGCTGGATCAAAACCACACCTTGGAGTATGGGACTGTGGTGCCTCAGTAGAACCAAGCTCTGAGTGCTTACTCCTCCCTGGTGCTCCACCTTGGATCACTTGTTGTTTTGCCTTAACGGTTGTGCTATATATGATGGTTATGACCTTATTATAGGCACACAGTTCCCTTTTAAATTCAAAACTAAATTTACTTATAATGACTTTTGTTTTAATAAAACATTGCATTCCTCTTGTTAAAGATGAACCTAAAGAGAAAAGAAGAAGGAAGCCTAGGAGCTGTTTATTGGAACATTTGTACTTCATTGATCGACTAGAGTATATTGATAGTTGGGAAAAAACCAAGCTACCTCCTTCAGGTGCTGAGGCTCAAGAGGTAATGCCGGTCTACTTCAACAACTGTGTAGTTGTACCCAAAAATCTTAATTACAGGTAGATATGGATATTTAAGTTAAATTCCGTTTAAAAATTTGCTTGAAGTTTGTGAAGGCTCTAAGCAATCCATTTAGAAGCTTCTTACCTTCTCCAGAGTGCTTTACCCTGCTTACTGTGGACCACTAACGATCTAAATGCCAATTTTAATATTGATCTATGCAGACAACCAAAATCATCCTGTTGCTTATGTTCAGACCTTACCCACTGACCAAATTAAATCTGTTAAATTGTGTGGAAAATTGAATAAACCTAGGGCTTATTGAGGACACTACCAAACTAAGTAGACGTAAAGATAGGTGACACTCTCACCTATAACAGTAACATCTAGTGGATGCTTAAATTAAGGAGTACACAAATATAAACTAAAAAACTTTTCTTTATCTTTGAAATAACTAATTTCAACCAGTTTGAATTAAGACTGGTAAGTTTGATAATCCATATGGGGAGATAAGTGTGCACCCAATGCCTGGTAAGGGTTGGGCAAGCGTGGCGAAAGGCAAAGGGTTAGTTTTTGCATTGTCCAAATTTAGAAAATGCCCCAGCGACACCAGTGGCCAAGAAGAAAATAAGAATACAGAGGTGAGTATCTTGCCGAAGATTTTAGCATGGAAAGCAAAGTGCAACAAGTCTTTAAACTCCTCACTCTTACCCCTGTCATCAGTGGAGCATGGGATTTGAGTTTATTTTGATATAAATTTAACGGCACTAGTAAAAAGTTATGTGGTGATGTGCATAAAAATTTCCTAGATGTTGTGTACGTCACACTGAATTCAATGACCTGGGGTTGATTGGACCTAGGGTTTGAAACTGTGCAAGCCACGGACACTGCTGCACAGGTGATGTGGTGGTTGTTCTCCTGGATGATTGGCAGGTGGTTAAAATGAAGTGCACACATTGGATTAAATCTAACCAGATTTTGTTTCTTTTTACTCCCCACAACAGTGAGACGTGACGTCCTAGAGCACTTCTCTTGGATGGTCCTAAATTATGAGAAATACACTCTTTTGAAATGCAGCGCTTTGCACTTATGTCAGAGCTTAGCATGGGATAAGCAATTGCACTGATTATCCCAACTGTGGTCATTTTGGAAGATTTAACTCAGAAACCACACCGCTGTTATTAATATTGATGGGCAGGACTCCCGCCCATTCTGTGTTACAGGTAGATAATGAACCCCCCTATCTGCATCTATTGTCATGCTTTTGGCCATAAAGCACACACCTGCCTTTCCAGAGAGGGCACCACTAAGAATGAATTTCTTCCAAATGCAATGGGAAGCGCCAACTCCCATTATGAGCCTGCCATTGACAGTAATGTCGCTTTTCTATGGGGTGCGCAGGGGTTTTATATTCAGGTTAAACCTGTGTCCCCACAAGAGCGCAAGAAGGCCTAATAGGCCCATAAGACTGCAGCCAGGCTGCAGCTATGGCAGCATCTGTGATCCCGCCTGCCCAGACACTGGTGAATTGAGTCATTTGCAGCCAAAGGGCTTGAGATTTTGTTCACCGATCAAATTGGGACCACCAACATGCAGACCAGGTGCTTGAGTTGGGTTCACCCATGTAAGTTTACTGCACACTGGACGAAACTACTCTCTTCAACCAATCCCACCCACCCAAAAAATTGTCAACCTCCGATGGTGCACTGCAGGAGCACCTCAATGCAAAAAGTCAGTCAAAGTCAAAACCTAAATCCAATAAACCTACCAAAAAAGTTGAAAATTGTCCCTAAGGACAAATATGACTTGGTTTCTGATTGCACACGAGTTGCCATAGCGCGTGCTGAAAAAGCTGCGCAGGAAGGGCATGGGGCCCTTCCCATTGCACCTAAGGTGTAATGGGGTCTCCTTCACTATAGGGACATTGAACATCGCTGGACTCAAGGCCTCACCGTCCCAAGCTATAAAACTGAGTTTTTAAAGAAACTAATTACCTGTGAACACTCTGGAAAAAGCATGAAACCCACTGTCCACACGGTGCTGAGGACACATGGGCAACCATGCTACTCCCCTCCCTTTATTTTTGGTCATCACACAGTGGGGTGCTTATATGAGAGACCCATAGATTAAAAATTTTTATCTTCCCAAACATATCTTGATAGTCGTGTACTGGTCATGTCCTTTTAATGGGACGATGAAGTGCATGCTATAGTCAATGTATACGCCCCAACTATAAGGAGAGTGTCTATAACTCTCCTGTTCCCAGCGTGGTAGTGCAAGGTGCACAGGGCCAACGCCAGGGAACTAGTTGATAGTACAAAAGTTACTAGAGCCCTGCAGAGGGTGCTTTTTCTAGAGTAACTTAGGTAAGAAAGGGTTATACATGTTAGAATTAACAAAAATGGATTCACATGAGGCTCAGAAGGGTAATGTATTGGCTCCCTAGGCTGGAGGGGGCCCAGACGGCCAAAGGGTGCGTGAGCAGAAAAATTTAAGGTAGACAAAAATAAAATGGTTAATGTTGCATGAGACCTCCTTGAAGAGGTCCATGCACTGGATTGCCCAAGCTAACATAATTTTAAAAAAAATGGTGTACTAGCGATGGGTTTATTACCAGTGGAGAAGTTGACCAACAGGAGAGATTGGTCTCAACGTGCGGAATTTAAGGAATTTCAGGAAACCAATCAATCAAGGGAAGTGGGTCTAAGCTGAGGCGCACCAATAGGCGCATGCTTCCATTGGGCAAGATGCTGTATTTGGCAATTGACCAAACTCAGGTAATTGATTGTAAGAATGGCTGACCCAAGCTGGAAAGTGCAAAAACTGAACAGTTTTTGAGACCTCATTCACCCAAAAACCAAAGCAAACCATTTCTATTTGTAACAAGGCTATTTATTTCTAATGCACCTGCTCTTATACAGGGCTGAAATTCTCTTGCATCCATAGGACCAACTTGGGCATACTTTGCCTTAACCCAGCGTTGATCTATGGTATGCTTGAGGTCAGAGGGGCCAGAAAGCTTCGTCTTCTTGGCCTCCTGATATGGTGCTTTGTCTTTGACGTTGGTACCAATTATTATGTCATTTTCTAACCATGACACCAACCTAAGTGCAGACTCTCCAGGACTTCCTCTCAGCGGCGGCTTCCCTTCCACTCCCCCCAGATCCCTTTGTGGTGGGCGACCTGAACTGCTGAACCAATCCAGCCACCAAACTCTGGACTTCAGCGCCTACCCCCACACACAGAGGCACATCAAACTACGCATCCTAAAAGCCCTCTTGGGATTTTTTGATACCCTCTACAAGCATGCACCGTTGCAACCCAACATGTCCCGTCCACATTTGCACAACAGTCAGCTGACTTCTATGTCCTGCATTGACTTCATTTTTCCTCATTAAACTATTGCCCCCAGAGCACACAATTCATTATTATGAAAATTGATTTTCCAACCACAGGATAGTGTTGGTAATATTTACTTTTTCAAGCCCAGTGACACAGGCACCAAAATGGTTCAAACTTTGCCCAACTGAAATAACGTCGCCTATGTTTTCAGCATGGGTGAACACCAAAACTTCAGCACCAGAGTTTACCACACTGTTCTGTGCTGATCCACTTTCTATGAGTTCAGCCTATAAAGCAAAAACCATCCTTCAGGCATGCTATATCTCGTCACATTGCTCTCAGGCTGCCTCAGCAGCATTAAGCACACGCTAGAAGAAATGGAATACCTGGAGACTAATGTCTCCACTGTAGGATACAGCCCAGCTTGGGGTTAAAGGTGGGCAGAAGTGTCTGCTCATCTCAACGTGCTGGTAAGATAACATAAACATCATGTTTGTGTTCAGTATAAGGCAAAAAATATAAGGCAAGTGAAACGTGCTCCGCCTACTTTTTCTGAAAATTCTTTGCACTGTGACAGAGCTTGACCTGCACAAAGGTGAGGCGGCTGGACAAATCTATCATGAACAGTACAGCCAAAGTGGCAATTGAAGTTCAGAATTATTACTCTGAGTTGTATAAGTCCAAAAAAATTGACCCTGCCACAACTGATGAAATTCTCAAAAGTGCACATATATGCACCATTTCCCATTACCCAGAGTTAATGAACTTAATAACTCATAACAAACTCTGGTCTGCCTTTCATGGTTTACCGCACAGGAAATGCCCAGGTCTAGATGGGATTCCATATGAGTTCTATCAAAAACGATTTTACTTATTTCTCCTCATTGATGCTTGCCTCAATGAATCAATATCTCCTAGAAACGCGCCTACTTCCTGGGAGCCAGGAGGCCTATAAATAACGTTGTATAAGAAGGGGGATAGGTTAGACTTAGCGAACTGGCGCCCCATCTTACTTACTAATACTGATACTAAGTTATTTACTAAAATAATGGCCAACGCCTAGGGGAAGTCGCCTCTGAAGTAATTTCCTCTGAGCAGTTCAGTTTATCCCCAAGCGGTCAATATGGGACAACATCCATATCATGGCCAATGTCTGCCAATCTCAGCCTCTGGGACGCTTTTATTTCTAGATCAACATAAAGCTTATGATATGGTCAACTGGGATTATCTCAAAGCATGCATTCATGATTCCACCACCACCAGTTCATAAATTGGGTGATGCTGCTCATGGAATCTGCCACAATGGCAGTGCGTGGCCATAGTTTCCTCAATGATGTAGTTCACCCTCAAAGGGTCTCCTCCAAAATAACCCTTTAGGTCCCCTTTTATACAACTTCAGACTTGACCCACTTCTACGCAGTGTGAATGCGCAACTTACTGGTGTCCATGTGCAAGGCCAAGACCTGTTAGGATGCTTGCATTCACTGATGATTGTGTGGTTGGGGTGTCTGACAACTGTGATGCACGCGCGCTGGAAATAACTATCCAGGATTACTCCAGAGTCGGCAATGCCACCCTTTATTGCCTCCAAAACTGAAATCATTCTCCTCAGCCAATATTAAGCCCACTGGTCACCAGCACCCCTTTTTCAGGATGGACCTACAACTAAGTCTCTTGTTCGCTTGACCCTGCCTCCCCATTCCGCCCTTCTGGCTCTCTCTTTTGTAACAAGACTCACTGCTGGTCTGGTGCGCCATTTGGGAATATGGCTGGAGGAGGGAGGATACTCTCATTTGTAATGGAGAACCACATCTTAGACAATGCTATAAAGCGCATCGCCTCCTTCAGAGCCCACCATACTACCCTTACAGGCCGAGTAGTGCTTGCCAACTCTATGCACCTGTCAAAAGATTAGTTTGTGGACCATACCATCACTTTTTCCCTCCTTCTTCGCTTCTTTGTATGCCCTCCTATAAGAATGCCTTTGATTAGGCCGCCCTCCCCCTGTGCGCCTGGATGTCATATTTGGCCCTCGCCACAGGGGTGGTAGTGTCCTGCTTTACTATGAGGCCCATGCCGCCAAAATACTTGGCACCTGGATCGCTGCAGTCACCAGCCCCACACTCTTATACCAACACTGGTCGCGCACATCCTTCTCCAATTTTGCCCGGACCTTTGCCTCCACAATTTATATCATCCCCATTCTCTGCCTAACTATCTGGCCTCTCATCTCTCTGCCACGGGCATGAATGGGACACCGCCCCACTTCAAACAAATTCTCTTCACTATGTGGAGCGCTGAGTGGAGAATCAGCATTAGTGGACACACCGTTCATAGGAGTCACCCTACTCCTCGTTTCAAAAAAGAAGTCCGTGGGCAAGTTATTTAAACAATCTTGTACCTCTGATGTCCCTCCATTATTGCCCATGTGGGCTACCTTGACAAGCTGGACATCAAATACTCTTTGGAGGCCCAAAAGGACATTTAGCAGTACTCTTACAATCCTCTGTTACAACCCCAGATTCGCGCTCATGTGTGGAGATGCCTGATGAAGGTGTATTGCGCTGCTGAGTGGTCCTATGACTCTCAGTCTTCATGCATTGTGTGTGATCAATATGGGGCATTAGTCCATCACTTGGAATATTGCCCACTATCACAGGCGATATTGTGGGATGTTATGCGTCTCTTTTGCCAGGAGCGAGTACAGACTTTCAACCTGTATAAGAACATCTTCGCATTTTCCATGACTTCCTCTATCCACCCTTCCCTTTGCGCCTTAGTAGTAGCAATTGCATTATATACAATCCTCAATATTGTCCTTGACGCTCTTTCTGGAACTACCCCAACCCTGCGTGAAACTGTGAGTTGCTTCTACTCTCACCTTATGGATCACTTCCAAGCTTGGTTGTTTGGCCACCTGCCATCCCGCCACCGCCAGTTGGTGTCATCCTGGTTCCCCATCTAGTTCCTCTCATTGGACCCTTTCCTCCATTTGTGTTTGGTTTTGTCCCAGGTCTCTTCAGCTGCTCCCCCTCTTCCTTCCACTGGTAGTCCTGCTGGCAACAGAAGGTATCATCGGCTCCTCTGGGGTGCCCTTATGATTTCTTGATGTTATGTTATTGGTGTTTATTGGAATTGTCCATCCTTTTGTAAGCCTTCCCCAATTAGTATAAAATTATAGATTAATGAACATATTTTTTAAAAGGTCCAGATGACTTTTATAGGATGAGAGGTGTGCATCATAAATTTCTTACTGGGGACTTCCTTACTATCCACGCTTGAACCTACAAAAATCTAAAGTTGAGGAGGCACAGGTGACAAAGGAGCTGAAGCAACGCTTGGATGCCAGATTACTGAGCCATAACAAAATCCATGGGCCTCCCCAATATTTCTTCTATGAAAAAAGATGGTGGTCATCACACATGATGTAATGGATAATTGGTGGTTGAATGCCATTGCACAAAAGGCAGTTACCTTTTACCATAAATGAATAAATTATATATAACTTGGATGATTCTCAATTCTTATCTGCAATGGATCTCTTTATTGGATACTGGAAGATTGAGCTTACTCTTGTAGATTAGAGAGTTGTGTCCTTATAGCGAATGAAGGTTTATTTAAACCTACTTGAATTCTTCTAGGTTTATGAAATAAACTGGCATTTTCAAAATGCAATGGATGTCCTGTTAGGGGACTTTTAAATGTCTTATGAGTTAGTTACTTAGATGATGTGAATGTTATCTCACATTTTTGATCAACACCTTACTCACCTGAAGGAAATGTTTGAATGACTTCACACTGCTTCGCTGAAACTTAAAACATACTAAATGCAGCTTTATAAATCAACATGAAATTCCTAGGCCATAAAGTTACCTGATAATGGATCACACCATTGTCAGACAAAGTGGTTGCAATTAAGAGAATGAATCATGTATCAGATATCTGGATATTGAAATGATGGGAAAGATATTGACCATTTGATTAACATAACCAAATCAGTGCCTAAACTTGAGAAGGTGTTAAAGAACCTACCTCAATTAATTACTTGGAAAATTGATAGTTGGCATGGCTCAAATCGACCTTTGGAAAAAAATCCGCCAGACCAAATCAATCCTAAAATACCCAAGATAATATCCTGCCTAATTGAAATAAAGGACCACCATAAGGTCAGGTGACTAATTCTTAAGGTGGCACTTGAGGCAGTAAATTAGGACATACCCACAAAAGGGTAAGAATCAAGATTTTTCAAAAAGATCAACCTAAGTGATACCAATTCTCATATGACTTGGTATATTTAACTTACAATTTATGTTATCAAAAATATGCTACAAAGGCATTATACCATATATGAGAAAGCACTGCTAGACTAAGAGCCTCACTTCCAGATTTCCCCCTCCATTATTTTTTATTATCCTTTTCCTTTGTGGGATTATATTGTTATATGTGACATATATAAACCCCTATTCTAGGTTGTAATAATGTTACATCATTAAGTTTTATATCTTATAGGTACTTGACTTCAATAATTCCATTTTGCCATAATTTTATAGAAAGGATACTCTAGTTGTAGGATATAAATGGTGACTTAGGTCCCTTTAAAATATAAAGTATATTTTATGCAAATTGAGATTCAAGATGATGAGTGAGTCAAAATCCCTACTCCTGAATTGAGCCTCAATAAGTTGACTCTTGAGCCATCAAAAACAAAACTGTCCCTGAAGGCACCAATGAGAGTTTAAATCAGTAAGCATCACACACATGAGAATCAATAGAGATGCCTTCAGGAATTTCATTCCCATTTTTCTAAACCTTAAGAGGCGCGACTTCACTGCAGTCATGAGGATGTCGCAGAACAATAAGGGCAATGACCAGGCGGCTAATCCAGAAGACTGTGAAAGATCCTGATTTTACTGGCCCCCAAAGGTCCCCTAGGGACAACATCCTACACTTCTATAAATATTGACGCTTTCTACCTCAATGAAGATAATCTATTTCTCACCATTTTTTCAACTTTATTGACCTCTCCAATAGTTTACAGCTTTGGGCCCCTTATCAAACTTCAACTACAGTCAAGAAAAAAAATGTATGCTGAGATAAGTGGTTCTCACTAAAGGAATCCCAAGCTGCCCAAGTGAAAACGTCTATCACGAAAAATTGAGAATAATAGCAATTAAGAAAACCAACCTTTTGATCAGTCAAGAAGAGTAACTTGATGAATTAACACTTTACATTATGATGTAACTCCCATGAAGCCTGAAAGCTTAGAATTTAGGGCCACTTTCAAGGTCACCATATCATACATTGACAATAATCAGTACCAAATTTAATATGAAAACCTAGGTGAAATTATAAAATAATGACTAAATAGCAATTTCTCATGCAAGGCTACTCCAGTCGCTCCCATGCTTCTTTGGTGCCTTCTACTATGCAGGATCTATATACCTTGCTCGTCTGTCAGTGGGAGAACTGAATTTGAGGACCAAGCGCTATCTCCAGAATTTTGTCCATCCTGCCATCCATCACCTCCTACAAGTAGTCAGGTTGCATTACCACAAAGTCTCCCAACGAATTATTGCTTATTCATGCCTTACACTCCCATGTTGTTGATTTCTATAATGTGGCCTCAACCTTTGTCCATGATATCAAATGAGCCATTGTCAATAACTGACAATTAATTAGCAAGGCCTGAAACCAACTTGTGGTGTTGGATAGTGGAATTTTGGGTTATCTTGAGGAACAGCTTCATCAGTACTTACAACTTCCTGAGGCTGCCTGGAACAACTGCCTCAATCAAGTTGATGACCTGGTGCAGACTCTTCAGTAGCACTACCAAAAGCTTGCCTCTCATGACTTTGCCTATGTGATTGAAGGTACTGAGGGGCCTAGGGTCCAGAAGGTCCCTATGGGAATCAAGGGCCCTCTGGTCACACAGTGGCCACTCCTGGTGACACTGACAACTTTTGGAAAAGGACGTTTTGGCAGCCCTTGCCATGTTATATTATCAAGTCCATTATGTGTCCCATTTGTGAAAGCTCTAAGTGGTTGGAGTCACTCTTTGCCCTGGGGTCTAGATTGAGGCCTTGTCATATGGAATGAGTAATTATAACGCCTTTATCAAGCTACTGATACTCACATTTCCTAGATTGAGCAAACCTGTCATAGGTTCAACACATTTTAGAACATCTAGAAAAACAGCTTACTCTTCAAAGCGCCGACATTCAAGCATTAAAAAGAGAAGATTGCTCACAAGGCCTTCATTCCTCCTTGAACTAAAACTGGGATGATATCCAGGGGGACTTATGGGTTTAAGATGACATTTTGGATCAGCAGGATCCTTACAACAATGCGGAAACCAAAATTTCAGAGTTTGCACTAATTCCTGGTTTAATACCCTTTCAATTTCTAATGTAATAATTTTAAGTCTAGGTTATGTAGAAGTTCACCCCTGTTAAGGAAAGCATCGCCTCTTTCTTATATGCCTATGAGAGCTTTATGGAAGAGGCTACTGACTGAAAAAAGGTGAAGCATATCCACTCCTGCTTGAATAGCACCTCATGGGAGATTATGATACCCCATCTAAAGGAATGCCACACATGGGAAATGGTCCATACCGCCTTGGTCCAAAAATTTGGCATCAACCAAACCCTAGCAATCAAAAGCAAGTGTTTATGGGTATTCATCTGGATAAAGGATAGAGACCTGTGGAGTTTGACAAGCCGATCTCCGCTTAAGCACAGCACCTAGTAACTACAAACTGCATTAATTTGGATGACGCCATAACAGCAGTCATCTCCGCGTTGGAGCCTTACCCTGAGGTTCAGATGTATATGATCGTCCAGAGGAATGGCTTTACATGCATTCAGGAAATTAAGGAAGCACTTACCAAGATACCTGCACTGACCCTGCATCCTAAGGCCACCGCCTCTGTCCCCTCTAACTGTCCTTGTGTCCATGCTTCTAAAAACCAGAAGAATCCTCAACCTCAATGCATCTACTGCAATGGTTTCAAACAGTTCCATAACCTGTTGGAAAAGACTTGCTGAAGAATTAAGAGAAGAGTCATCAGCATAAAGGGCGAGGCACTTCATGCAGACATAACTACCTCTCCTCAAGAATAATCTATGATCTCTAATGAACCTGAATCTATTGTACCTGAGGAAGAAGTTTTGAAATATATTGTAAAAAAGAACTTGATACTGCTTACTTTTATTATGATAATTCCCCTATTTTTCTCACAATACATCTGTAGCTCAGGAGTTTAGTTTCTTAGTTGCTTTCTAGCTCAAAAAAAATTCTGCCATTCCATCATTCACAGTGGTTCCCCCGTGAATATTATTTCATCCAAGTTAATTAAATGCATCGAGATTTCTCTGGACTTGCCACATTACATGGAAAGGCATGGCTGGACCAAGTGTACATGGTCAATAGGGGACTATTCTTACTTGCTTATCTATTTTTTGAGAAACCTTCCATAAATCCTTTTCTTTTGCACTGGATGACCCAAGCTATGATATTCCCCTCAAGACTCAATTTCTCCGGGATGAATCCGTGGCAGTGCTTTATGATTAAGGATTTATATCCCTTCTAAGATATCAGGTCCCCAGGTTTTCTTAACCTCGCGTGACACCAAAACGGAGGTCAAGGCTTGGGCTTGCTTATTAGAAAGTGAAGTCCAATATTCCCAGCTTGAGTATCACGTAAGGGGATCTTGAGTACAGTTGCCCTCACCTGAAGTTGATGGTCACAAAAGCATGCCAATCTACATGCCTAATATAACTATATACCACTGAAGTCTCAGGTTATTGTTGACATATGGGTCCACGTCAACATCCCCTCTGGATATCTGCTGGAAATTTGAGGTCTCATTAATCAACCTTCTTAATAGGTATTAACCTGCTTGAGAATTTTAGATGCTGCCTATGCCAAATTAATATTTTATGTTGTTGGATAATCTTACTGACGAACCTAAGGTAGTGGGACCTAATACTCCCGCTGCTTATGTTCACCTCCTACCAGTAGAGGCTGTTAATGAATTCCTCAGCTCTGGGAGTCAAAGTGGTTTTGGTTTGGAGACAGCCCTGTCTGTCACTTTAGTCAACGTGTGTATTGGAAAGGAGCTCACTGAGGAACAACAAAGCCAAGTTAGAGAATTATTAGAGGTGTACTCAAATCTCTTTTCAGCTTCTACCTATAATTTTTGAAAAATAATGTGGTAATACATCATGTGGAGATGGAGACGCCCCCTTTTGATCCCAGCATAACCAAAAAAGTAAGGTTTAAGAAGCCCAGGTGAAGGTAGAGCTCAAGAAACTACTTAAAGCCAGGATATTGGTGCCTTCATGCAATACTTGGGCCTCCCTGCTCCTATTGGTTTGTAAGAATGATAACAGCCATTGGGTGATGATGGCCTACCACCAGCTCAATTCCATCACCAAGAAAGACAGTTATCCCTTAACCTGAATTGATGACTCTCTCCAATTGCTTTCCAGTTCGCAATACATACCTGTAATAGATCTTACTAGTGGGTATTGGCAGTTTAGATCGCTCTAAAGTCTGACCCAAGTGTGCGCTCATAGTCAATGAGGGTCTATTTAAGCTAATGAGGATACCTCAGGGCTTTGTAACGCGCCAGCCATTTTTTCAACACGCCATGGATGGAATCCTAGGTGACTTTTAACTATCATGTGTCCTTTTTTACCTCAATGATATCACTTTCTTCTATCAAACCTTCAACGGTCATGTGAAACATATCTGGGAATACTTTAACTTTTTTAGAAAGGCTAAAATAAGACTTCAGCCTTTGAAGTGCTCCTTCTCTTAATATAAGAGAAAATTTCTCAGACACAAGGTCTCAAAAGATGGTATTCTGTCCATCCCAGATAAAGTCAACGCCCAATAAGAAGATGTTGCGCCCTCATATTCTAAGGGATATTCAAATATAACTTGGTGATGTGAGCTATTACCATAAGTTCATTCCTTGGTTTACTAACTTAGACGACCCCCTGGTCTATCTTCTACAAAATAATGTGCCCTTAGAGTGGCAGAATGAACAAGGATAAGCGTTTAATGAACTGCGTACTGCTCTTTGTACTAAACTTGATTTAGTTTAGCCACCTTTTGATCAACCCATTTAGTCATTTATAGATGCCAGTGATGTTGCCGTTGAGGCCATCCTATCTCAGAGCAATAAAAATCAGGTGATCATCCAGTTCCTATATTAGAAAGAACATGAGCAAGGCTGAACTGAACTATGGTGTTACTAAATGGGAACGCCTGGATGTCTTGTTAGAGATCAAACACTTCCTGCCCTACCTCTATGGCACAATTTCACTATCGTCACTGACTATTACTCTCTCTGATGGCTAAATCAGATGAAAGAACTGGACGTCCAGTTACCCAGATGGCCCTAAGCTTCAGGACTACGATTCCTTATATCCATAATCAGGAGTGATTCACCAGAATATTGATGGTCTCTATAGGATTCTGGTAATGGCTGCTTTGACCCTCGAGGAGGACTGACTGTATGATCTAATTAGTCAGCCATAAAGATGGGAATTGGAACCTCCTGTGATCCAACCTGAGCTCCAAAAAACGACCTAAGGCATTCAAGTCATGGAAGGAATTCTGTATAAGAAAGCCAATAAGAAACAGCTCACTTATGTCAACCCTTCTTCCCAAACCAACGTTATCCTAGAGGGCCACAATACTGCGGGACATGGGGCGGTTAAGAAGACTCAAGAATGGCTAAAGACATTATTTTACTGGGACCAAATGGTATAGACCATTCAGGAATTTCTAGAGGCTTACATGACTTAGTGAACTAAGACCAGGCTAGTCCTCAATATCAACACTTGGAAACTTGGCCTGACGGGCCCCTTCAATGTTGTTGGCATTAACATAGTAGGCCCTCTTCCCACTGGGCTGCACGGCCATAATATTCTTTTAGATGTGGACCATTTTACCATATGGGTCAAAGCAATTTTTCCCCCACTGCCACTGCTAAGGCCATGGCTCTATTTCATATTCTATACATTCTCACCCAGCATAAATCAAAAACTTTACTTTTGGACAATGGTTAAATTTCACCTTTTAGTTAGTCCAAGAGCTAACTTTGGTTTTTTTATCAACCAGAGTTTCGCCGTCCTTTACAACCCATCAACCCTCGGGGCAGTGGAATTTGCTAGCGGAACCCTTATCTCTATTTTGCGGAAAATGGCC
The DNA here is from genome assembly GCA_022478985.1 of Massospora cicadina. Taxonomy (NCBI): domain Eukaryota; kingdom Fungi; phylum Entomophthoromycota; class Entomophthoromycetes; order Entomophthorales; family Entomophthoraceae; genus Massospora; species Massospora cicadina. Next base: position 98,227 of record JAKSZP010018634.1, on the reverse strand, counting down.
GCCTCTGAATCTGCTCGCTATATACTTTATCTACCCAGCGCTTTGCTTGCTTACCAAACAAGCTACCATCAAATTATCAAGATGTCCCCCTTTGAAGCTCTATATGGACGTGCTTTCTCTCTACCAAGTAACTTCCAGCCCCTGCTTGATATCTCCATGCCTAAAAACCCTGATTTAACTATGAGGGTCTTAGCTGATGAAGTTGTCTGGCTTCAAGCCCAAGCCACTCAAGGCATTGTCACCACCACAGAAAGGGATACATCCTAATTTAATTTTGGCCAACCCTTTTTGTTAATTTTTTCAATTAGGTGACCTCATTCTCTTTTATCACCATTAACCTAGAGGTCGACAGAACAAGCTTGACGTTCTTTAGTATGGACCTTATAAGGTCATACATAAGGTGTACTCAGAGTTCACCATTGCCAACATCATTCAGGGGACAGTGGTGAACTGAGTGCTGGCTGATTCCTTCAGCCCTATACCCCCTCTGACAGGATTTTAAGGGGGGCGTTGTCAGGATTCAAGATGATGAGCGAGTCAAAATCATTACTCCCAAATTGAGACAAAATAAACTGTTCTTGATCCAGTGTGAAATGAACTTTACTCTGAAGTCACCAATATAAGATTTGATCATGAAGCATCACGCTCATGAGAATCAATGGAGAATCCTTCAGGAATCCTCATCCCCGATTCTTAAATCTTCAAAGGCGCAGCCATTACCACTGAAGTCATAAGAAAAATGCAGAATAATGGGGATGCCAACTAGGCAGTCAATCTGGAAGGTTTTGAATGACCCTAATTGTACTGGGCCACGAAGGTCCCTAAGGCACCATGTCCCCACACGCCTTATAAATATTGACATTTTTTTAACTCAATAAATTAGTCTAATTAGCCTCATCTTTTCTTTTTTTGACCTCTCCACTAGTTTACAGCTTTAAGCCCGTTCTTGAGCTTCAGTGTCAGTCAAGAGAACTGTTACTGTGAGAAAATAAATCAAGGCTTCTTTGATGTCTAGGACAGAGATGAAGCTTCGTTTTATGGGTGTGACGTGCACTGTTAGTCAGACTACATTGTAAACCAGCAACAATGGAAGCTAGGGCATCATCCAGTGTAAGCAACTTTGAGGTCATCAGTGTCTGAGACTCAATATAAAAGAAATCTGCAAATTCAGTCAGAGTTTTACTTTAATATAGCACAATCCTCATGAAAACCTGTTTTTTCATACTAAAGCTATGCCTAAGCAATATTTATTGATAAGTGCTTCCTTCACTCCTCTTTAGATTTCAGGTTTTTTGAGTGGGGTACCATAACTTCCTGACCCATATGGCTTAAACAAGATAAGATATGCTTTACCTTTTGATGATTAGATGCTCTTCCATTGCGGCTTCATAGACGTAAAGGAAGAATGCAATGCTGCTTCACCAAGAGTAAGCTTGTCCTTAGAGGTAAGTTTGAAGACAGTGGTTTCCACTGCTGAGACAATATGCTTTCATAAATATTCTTATTTAAATATTTAGGTATGTATATCACTCTTCTCAGCTTGTTTAGTGTCGGCACATTATATAATAAATAGGGTTAAGATGCTGTTCCATTTCATCAAGAGTAAGTCTTAGTGTGCCATCCAGAAAATAAATACAATTTTTGAGAATAACTTTATCATTCTTTAAGCTTTTAACTTGGGTGTCATAGGCATTAATGTCTTGACAATTGATATAGTGGTAAGTTTTTAATAGCTTGGTCTCGTCTTCTAATACTCCAAAGTGCCAATTAAAGTACTCCTTTATCTCCTTACATTCCTTTCTTTAAGGAGGCTTGTCCATCGTGAATTTCAATTCTTCTGTAAGGGTATTTTAAGGCGTGGGGGAGCCCAAGGTTGCTCTGGTTCCCAGCCGGCAGGTTTTAATCAGCCACCAGAGGAATGAAGCAGCTGCTGTCAGTGTGGGTTCACAACTTTCTATTTATCTATGGCAACCATTTCAGCGGGAGCATTTTGTACATGATATGTTCCATGCTGCATCAAATGCTCTCCAGAAAATGACAGAAACTTCAAATCTTGGTAGGGAAATGATTTTTATTAAAATAAAACCAAAGCAAGAGAACAAAATAGGCCAGTACCCTTACAAGTAAGGGCACTGGTCGTTATATAAGGAAAGGGGGTATTATGATTCATGGCACAGTTATTGAGCTCTGTGGCTCTTGTGTCAGCATCTTCTCCATCTGCAGCTCAGAGTTTTCACTGGGGAGGAAATGGTAATTTCTCAAACTTCCATGAGAACTGAGGTAGGGAGAGGGCTAATTGCAAAGTGGCATGAGAACTTATGCTAAGGAGGTGATGGGGCATGCCACGATTTGCTGCTCCCCAATTTAATTTTCTTTAAAAGTTCTAAAATTTCTAAATTGAGGCGCGCTCCATCTTTGGAGATCCAGCTCATAATTGACAGCAGATAATTAAAATCATTGGAAGGAATATTGGGTAAATAATAAAAGGGAGGATAAAATTGGGTTCAGAGTTTCTCAATATTCCTCACCAAAATTGGATTTTTGTATCTGGATAGTTGTAAAATCAGCAGTTTTTGATATTTTAATTTATTTTGTGAAAATGGGTGGTGGTATTGGGGGACTTACTGGAGTACTTCTGGCATTTTGGTATAGGTGAGGGATTTCTCTATACAGGAGCTTAATCTTGTCAACATACTAAATACAAGATAGTGGAGGGATTGTAGTGGGTGTTGGACATATGCCCTTGCAGCTGAAAACTACTAATGTTTTAGGTTGAAATCAGTTGAAAAGGGGAAATTTCAGCCATTTGCGATTCACTGCCATTAGGAGCAAATTTAATGAAAATGTCATGGATATTGGCCAAAATACCCTGGCTGATTCATGGTGTAACCCCATTAATTGGGATAACAATATTATGAAACCTGCTCAGGCGATTTATGAAAAATGAATCGTCAGATTTCCCCAACCACATGATGGACCTTGGGGCAACCATTGGAAGGCACTCCCCTGGCTCTGCTCAGGTCCTTCAAATCACCTATGTGGGGGCCACCCCCCTTTTATAGACATGACGGAGGTCCCCCAAGGTGAAAGTAATTTATCTAGTGGTAATTGGTTGAAGAATATTGTTGAATCTCAGCGATTATGTAAGTACCTGCTAAAGGGTTTTTTGCACAGGGTTTCGGCCATTGAACAATTGGAATGGATGATACTATGATCGCCAGTTCCTTGATACACATGTAAACACTTAATTTATAATAGAGTGTGAGTAATTTCCCCCAAACACTTCTTTATTTAAAATATAATAAGTTGTCAGATTTTTTTCTAATCCGCTCCTTTCTTCCTTCCTATCTTCCTCCTTTCTACTTCCTAAAAACCTCCTAAGACTACTCCTCCAGTCCCCTCGTTTCACTGATATCCCAGAGACTTCAGTTGGTACTGACCCTTTTGCTTAGTTTATTCATGTCGCCTTCTTTTCATTGGTTTCAGCTTGTTGTTCTTCAATTCTTTATCACCTTGATTCGAGGTGATCCAATATATCTTTTGTCAAATGTCAATATCAACTTATCGCCCTATTTTGAAGGCAATCCAATAAGACCCATTATGACCCATTATCACCTCATTCTAAAGCTATCAATCACTTATAGCTCTGAAACATCCTCGGCAAATTCTGTCCATTGATCCTTTGGCAGAATTCCTCCAAAGATTTTCATGGTCATAAATGATGGTTTGTCATCCAGTCATATAGATTCTCGACATCACCCCCCCTTTGACTGGACAATAAGCTGTACACCTCTTTTTCCTGTAATTGCTATGCGAACCATTCTGCGCCAACATCTGTGAGTCTGTGAGTTCACTTTCTTCTATCATTTTTGGCTTGGTTCAGAGTTACCCAACCCAGGCCATATCCCTCTTCCCCAGTTCCCTTTCCCCCAGCTGATGAGGATGAGGCTGACGTGGACCTTACAACCATGCTAACCCAGGAAGAGGTTTTTTCTGAATTTGTCGGCCATTTGGCCTCCTGGCGCGCCCCCTTTGGGGACATTGTGGGCCAGCTACTCTGAGGAGGGGAGCGGAGCCAAGGGCCTTCAGATAATGAAGCAGCTCAGCTCCTGGCAAGCGGCTTTAGTCGCCCAGTGATTCTGTCTCCTGCCGAGCCCCATCCTGTGGCTCTGTCTGTTCAGTGGATGCTGGGCTTTGTGCAGTGAGTAATATCCTGCTAATCAGGGTCCTTTCCACGTGCTCCTACCCACTTCCAGTCCTTAGGGGTAAACTTCTGCAACAACTTTTTTGCTCACCTTTTCTCTGGGGTCATTGCAGCGTTCACCGCCCTCAGCGCTGATGATCCATCACAGTACCTTCCCATCATGGCGCTCTTAGGTAACTTAATTTTTCATCCTTCAACTGCTTTAGGTTCTGGAATAGAGCAGCACTAGACAGCCCTTGAGTGGGCCCAGCGAGTGGCATTCACCGCAACTGCTCCTTTTCTGATAGCATATTTGAGCATGGAGTCTTCCTTGTAGATTGCCTGGCCCTGGCACAGCCTTTTCACCTCAAGCTGGCACTCACCTGCTTACTCGCTAACCCTTACAATTCTGGCCCCCTCTGTTGGTGTACTCATTGATTTCCTGGGAGCATCAACACATGCAGTTGCAAGCTCTGCTCCTCGTGGGGCAGGAATGGTTTTGACTTGATCAACCAGATGAACTCTCAGCACCTCTCCTATTACCCTGGAATCCCAGTCCATCCTCCTCTTCTAGTCCCATCACACCGACCTCCCCTCTTCGGCCTAGTTCAGTGGCCCCAGAGTGGATGCCAGCCCTCTCACTCTCACCTCAGCAGCCTTTGCCTCCACCCCCACCCCAGTCGAGCCCATAGAAACTATGGCACGCCCAAAGCAGCGGAAGAGGAAACAAAGGTCCCATCAATTGAACCAAAAGGAACACTGCAAGAAGCCAAAAAAAGACAGGAAGACAAAGAAAGCGAAGTGAAAGACCTCAAGGGACAACCCCAATTAAAATAATAAACCTGTTAGCATCTACACACACATATATATTTATGACTTAACTTTATACTTTTATTTTTTTCTTTCGTTTTTATTTTTAGAGTAGCTATATTACTGCTTATATGCCCAAATGAATTTCTTGTGTGCACCTGATTTATAATCTGGCCACTCTCTGGATCCTTGATAGTATAAGCATCAACTCCCATTTTTATTATTATCTCAAATGGCCCAATCAAAATATTAGCAAGCTTGTGCCTCCGCCCAAATCAGTGCTGATCATGGAATAGCACCATATCCCCATCTTTAAACAGTGCTAGGCCATTGCGCCGTACTTGGTCTGCAGCCTAGTTTTTGACTTTATTGGCCAAGCTGAATGAGTACGCTTCAGTTTGTAACTTAATCAGCGTATTTGTAAGGGTGGTCAAATATCGTTGCAGATCCATTCCGCCAGTGTCCTCTACACAGGCATATAGCAGCGCAGGCAGAGCGGGGTGCCGCCCATAAAGCAACTGGAAGGGCTCTTTCCTGTGGCAGAATGATAACTTATATTATAGGCGAATACTGCAGTAGAAAGAATGGTACTCCAATTAGAGGATCTATCTGTAACCAACTTCCAGAGTATATTCACCAGAGTCCCATTAACCCGTTCAACCATACTGTTGGACTCAGGGTGATACGTGGTTATTAGGACCCCGCATATGACCATTAATTCGTTGAGCTTAGGTAAAATGTGAGAGGTGAAGCTTTTCCATTGTTAGTAAGGTAAACTATTGGCGGCCGTGATACTGTAGGATGTATTACATTACAAACTTAGCCACAGTAATTGCCCCCAGATCCCAAATGGCTCGCTCCTCAACTCACCTGGTCAAGTGGTCAATTGCCACCAGGTTATACTTAGACCAATTAGCTCCAGTTGGCAAAGGTCCCACGACATCAATAGAGACTGTATGCCAAGCGAAGCGAGGTTTCACCAACTGGTATGAAGTCTTCTGGTGGAATGGCTTCTCCACCTGGCACTGGTGGCAGCAAGACAGGGTCTTAAGCACATCAAATTACATGCTTTCCCAATAATACCACGGCCTTAAAAATTCAAGAGTTTTCTAGACTCTGCCATGGCCAACTGCTCAGTATGCACTCATGATAATATTTGAGCGGGTATAAGCCTTGGGATATTCATGGTAACATCTTCTATACGCTTATACAATTCCCCATTTCTTAGGAACGTATTGGTCCTGAGTCTGTCTAGTAACTTGATAACTTGAGGAGGTTCATCATCATACTTCCCGCTGAGCATTTTGTCAAAAACTATATCTCTTAGATCCGCCATAACTGCAATTGTCAGCAAGCTTGATAAGCAAATGGGCGTTTTAGTGTTTTTCTCTCAATCTGTGTAGAATATCAAAGTCATAAGCTTGCAGCTTAAGAGCCCATCGGGCTAGTCACCCTCAGGCTCTCTAAAATTCTGCAACCAGAACAAAAATGTATGAATTGTTACAACTTTAAACTTTATTCCATGCAAGTAGGCTCAAAAACTGGTTATATTCATAGATCACCGCTAAGAACTCTTTCTCAGTTACGGTGTAATTCTGTTCATGGCAATTTAAGCTATAACTACAGTATGCCACAGGGTGCTCGTCTCCCTCAACATCCTTCTGAGACAGGAATGCCCCAACAGTGGAAAGGGATGCAACCATTTTCACTATAAATTCCTTATAAAAATTAGGGTAGCGAAACACTGGCGCACTAACTAATGCCTTTTAAAGTGTATTGAAGCACATTGACGTTGTTCTGTCCACACAAACATGGCGTCTTTCTTTAGTAGCTCAAAACTGTGGACCTCCAATGCAACTGAAATTGGTTATGAATTGTCGGTAATAGCCCGCCATCCCCAGAAACACTTGAATTAAACGCTTATTATCTGGCTTAGTCATCTTCTGGATGGCTTCTACCTTGGCTGGCTGAGGTCTCAACCCAGTTGCATCCACCACAAACCCAAGATACAAGCTGATTCTAGGTGAAGTTGCATTACAAGGCTTGATTTTGATCTTGGCCTCAGTCAGTCCGTGAAATACCTCTTCCAAATGGGTGAGATGCTCAGTGAACGTGCGAGAAAAGATATTAATATTGTTGAGATACACAAGAACGCATGACAGCTTCAGATCACCCAGTATGGTGTCCATTGCTCGTTGAAACGTAGCTGGGGTGTTATATAGCCCTTGCAGCATGCGAGTTGGTTGGAAAAGCCCTTTCAAGGTGATTACAGTGCAATTATATTGTTCCGCCGAAGGCAACTAAATTTGCCAATAACTGGATATCAAAACCATTGCCAAGAAGTAGCAGGCTCCACCTAGCTGATCCAGCGCATCATCAATCCTTGGCAGAGGGTATAAATCTTTTTGGTGACGCTATTGAGCTTCCAGTAGTTGATTACTATGCGGTTAGTGCCATCCTTCTTTAACAATAAGGACAGGCGAAGCCCATGGACTCTTAGATGGTTCGAGAATTCCCTGCTCCAGCAGTTTTTCAATATCCTTGGTGACAACTTCTTCAGCTGCCCGTGATATACAGATTGGTCGAGACCTGATGGGGGATGATCCCCAGTGTCCAGTTGATGAACAACCCCCTGAGCGCACCCCAAAGCATGATTGTCAACTGAAAAGATATCTTTATACTTTTGAAATAATGCTTCCGCCCGCTCCTAATCTTCTGGTAACCCAGATAAATTTTCCCACAGTACAGCCACAATTGCACCAAGATGCGGCTTAATGGGCGGACCAAATTCATCCAGAGAACTGAACTAATGAACCTGGATGATCTCTTCAATCGGGTTCAGATGAAAATATGGTATAATCTAATGTTGGTGGATTCAAATTGGTCTGTTCTGAAGATTTGCTATCATTATTTTGATTTCCCCATGGCCTGGAAGTATGATGCCTGGAGCCATGTGGGGCTCAAGCTGTGATTGCTGAAAGGCCCAATGATCTCTCTGTAGAGCCCAGCTGACACTTCCACTTCTAACTTTGTGTCTATTATTACATGATGTCCAGAGGGAATGGATATAGCTCCAGCTTTAAGCGGTAACCCTTGGTATTTGTATATCTGATGGGGGAGGGCCCACATTTTCCCTTTTAATCGATGATAGCGCACTGGAATCACTCCATCGCTGTAGGAAAGGTTGATCTGTCCCGTATGCGCTGAGCTCTTTGGCACTCCGCTAGAGGTAAAATAAATAGGGATTCATTGTCCCAAAATGTCTAGGGTCTCTTCCATCATGTCAACTATAGCCCCATAGTGTCACATAAATGCAGTCCCAATCAACAGATTGTAGTTAATATTTGGTAATAACACCGCTGGATCCACCACACCAATGGATCTAAACCGCAAAGGAAGCACGCTATATGCTCCCTCAGAAGTGGTGGTTTCAGCTCCAGAAGTCCCATACACCATCCAGTGGTCTATGTCAGGTTTTAAGGACAACCTTGCCACCAATATAGTGAAGACAATATTAACAGGGGCGCCTGTATCAATGATAGCCTGTACCCAAGTTTTAGCTACCACAATGTCACAGTAAGTGCATTCTGAGTAAGACAAAACCCAGCTATTTACTACGTTTATGCTTAATGATTCATGTTTTCACAGGAAACTCATAATACCCGCACCAATTTTAGGGTATTGGGTTACAATAGTGTCCATTGGAAGGGCGACATCTATTCCCCCTCAGGGACAAGGCATCTTCAAACGGTTCTAGCTGATCTAACGTATTTTGGTTGAGCATTTGACAAGCATAAAGCTTCATTCAATCTGGAGATTTTTGTCTGCCATTTCTTCAACATGTGCTTGAAACAGCATTTACTCCCCCAACCAGCTGTTGGTAGAAGAATGTATCGTCAAACTGAGAAGCTTCAGCTATATCTAACACATTAGACTCAGGTGGGACGTGTAAGTTCAAGGTAATGGAAGTAGAAAGTCCCTTCTCTACTCCGCTCAGACTTTTCCCTGATAGCCCTGCTCCCGTTTTATGGGAGGGATCTGTCAATTGAGGAACCATCGTCCCATGTGCCCAGTGCAACCACAATTAAAACAACTTACTCCATAGGGCCTACGGCCATGCTTAGTATAGGTTGGTTCACTTTGTAGATGGTTCTGAAAAGATTTGATGTAACCAGACCCCCAACGGTAAAATGACCTCCGCCTATCATCATAGGTAGGGCCATATTGTTAGTTAGTTAGATGTTGATTGGTAATTAAGGAACGCCCGTTGGACTGCAGAGAGTATCCTGACGGTATCCTTCCTGACTGGTTAACTCTTCCCACATGATTAGGGTGGACAATGGTGACAATGCGGATTTGTCAGTATTTGGTGGTGGGAAAGTTAAAGATAAGTGACGTATAAACTTAACAAGTTTAAGAAGAGGTACATTGGACTTAAACAACAGGGCTATGACATTGTAAAGTTCAGGTATGGTTTAACCGCCAAGGCCATTGCAATACACACATCAACTTTGGATAAAATCCCTGACCCACTCAGCACGTGTGCTTCCATCATAAATTGGTCAGCAAATGCAATGAGGGTCTCATTTCGCTGAAACCTGATGGCCAAGAACTCAGTTTTCCACTGTGACATTTTCAGGGTTCCGTTGAACAAATGCAGCACTATTTCTTAACTTCATGTTATGAAACGGAACTAGCTGAGAGGTAACAAATGACTCTATCAGCACTCCTGACATCTAAAGAGGAGAGTAATAGTTTCGCCCTCTGCTGATACAAAGTACCTTCAGTTGCAAACTCAAATTGGCGAAAAAACCCATGATTATTTCCTTCACAATCAAATGGCGGCAGCTTATCACTGTAAACCTTCTGAAGCAACTCATCCTGCCTTTTGAGCACAGTATCTAAAATGAGTCTCAACTCCTCATATGCAAGAGGACCACCATTTTGTGCAGATTTCTTATCAAAACAACCTGGATGCAACATAGCCGGTAGCTGAATTTTAATTGTACTGTTATTGGTCAATGGGCCCCCTGTAGTGAGCACCACTGTTGAATCTCGGCGATTTTGTATGAACCCGCTAAAGGGTTTTTTGCACAGGGTTTCAGCCATTTAACAATTGGAATGGACGATATGACAATTGCTGGTTCCCTGATACACTTGTAAACACTTAATTTTCAATAAAAATGGGAGCAATTTCCCCCTACACTTCTTTATTTAAAATATAATAAGTCGGCAAATCTTCTTCTAGTCCATTCCTTTCTTCCTTTCTATCTTCCTCCTTTCTACTTCCTAAAAACCTCCTAAGACTACTCCTCCTGTCCCTTTGTTTCACTGATATCCCAGCGACTTCAGTTGGTACCAACCCTTTTGCTTAGTTTATTCATGTCGCCATCTTTTCATTGGTTTCAGCTTGTTGTTCTTCAATTCTTTATCACCTTGATTTGAGGCGATCCAATATATCTTTTGTCAAATGTTGACATCTCCTTATTACCCTATTTTGAAGGCAATCTGATAAGACCTGTAGTGACCCATTATCGCATCATCCTAAATTGATTAATCACTTATAGCTCTGAAACACTCTTGGCGTATTCTGTCCATTGATCCTTTGGCGGAATTCCTCCAATGATCCGCGTGGTCATAATGGTGGCTTGTCATCCAGTTATATAGATTCTTGACAAACATCAAAACATTACCGCATGAGTACATACTGCCACAAAACCCCAACCCTCATTTCATCAAAAATTAACTTACTTTACCCAAGACTTGATAATAGCTGAACCCATATTACCTAATTCAGAAGCATCAAAGCTGTTCCAAACCTATCTCCAAATTCCTCTTGACCCTCAAAGCAGTTCAAATATAGATTGGGCGGATATCAAGGGGATCGTTTTCTAGTACTACCCCATGCTCTAATAAAAACCTTTAAAAACAATAGTTTTTATTAGAAGTTTGTTTTAATATTTTGACAAAGCTTTTGTGGGATCCAGAAGCGTAAGCACCAGAGAGATGGATTTCTACAAATTGGTGCCCACTACAGGGGAACCCTGTACACTAAAAAATTCATCAAAAATGGAGGCTACAACCATGAGCAACCCTCCCACTTTTCCTCTTCACATGAAATCTTGATTAGTTGCTCTGGAAAAGCAACTAACAAGCGCTCTGTCCCGACTCAATGAACTTGAGCAGTGCCCTTTAAACTCATGTTTTAAAGACAATTATATCCCTGGCAAAGGTAGTATTGCTACCCTTTTGTATGTTTATAGAGGTGCCATGGATGATGCAACGGATAGGCAAAAAGTGCAACACATCCTTCCTTGTTAAGCCTCCTAGCGCTGGAGATGATAGTTCCTTACCTGGACCCTCTGCATATCTAAGCAGAGGTGAAAGAGGCTCTTATAACTGAGTTCAAATCAAAGCAAAGTCTACTCAGGGAAAACAGGCCTTTATGCGCCTTAAATGTATGAGGTGAATCAACCATTGCCTTTGCTGAACAATTTTACCTTGCTACGCAAAGTTTGTCAACCTTAAACATGCTTAACCTTGATGATGCATTCGCCGCCCTATTAACTGGGTTAGTGTATCAGCCTTCTTTATTCATACATAGCATCTTAGTGAAATTCCACTTTAAAACATCCGCGATATTTAGAGGCTTTGGTATAATTGGCTGAATTCCAATTATGTGCCAAAACAAATGTCGCTGAGGTAACCCTTCAGCTCTAATAATTATGGTGTTACCACCGTTTGAACAGTTGAGAGTGAGCTCACCTGTGCCTATCCTCCCTGCTAAACCTGCTCCCTCAGTGCGATTCAAAAAGGTTATAACTCCTTCTCATGATTCACAGCCCAGTAAGGTAGTAATAACCATACGCCCACTAAGCTCACTAAAGCTGTTGTGCCTACCCCTCCAGCTTAGCTGGTAAATGCGCGCCCTAAGGCTATTCAATCTCCTATGGCCATCTCTCCTACCTCCATCGCGGCCTTACCAGTTGTTGATAATACCTTTGGGGACAAATCTGAGGGGGTTGCAATGACGTTGGTTACTACATATTGGGAGCCCCTGAGGAAATAGATGTGCCTGATCATTTGAACGCTGGAGGAGTAAATGAGACCACCATACCTGAGTAAACGTACCTCAACTAAATACTAGGGTGTCCAAAAGTTATTGACACTGCCAATGATGGTAACCAATTCTTATCTGGCTTGATACGCCTTCTTCAGCGGATTAATTCCATAAAATCCATCATGGATATATACCCTGAGACCTAAAAGGCTAACCTCCACCTTTCGGCTCAAGGAGGTCTTAGCTTTGTCATCTAAATTTGGAGGAACGTTCACTAAGGTTGAAGTGGTCATTCAAAAGTTCTGAATACTAGCAATCCTGGAAACTAACTCCCCAGTCAACGTGATCTCCAATAAGCTTATTAATAAGTTAAAGCTAGCGCCTAACTTGGAGTACACGCAAGAGTTTGGAACGCTGGCCTTAACAATACCCGTGCTATTGGGGCATACTCTTCCCTTCCCATTCGAATTGGGAAGCTTATCCTATCAGCCCCTGATGTGGCTTTGGACATCAACACATATGATATGCTCATCAGCCTCAATTTATGATTGAGTATGAAGTGATAATCAACCTGAAGCAAGGGGTCTTCTCATTACTCAACTTCAAAGTCCCTTTAGTCTTATCCAATAAAGAACCCAGCAATCATGAATACACTTGCCTGGTTGAATACCATTTTCAGCTATAACCTTGCTTTATTCCACTTCCGGTTGCAATACAAAGAAATTACCTGATTCAATGGATGCTGGGTATTGTATCCCTTTCTATGCGGCAGATGAGGTCTTAATCAAGCCTGGTGAATAAAGTTTGGTTAACACTAAAATCACACTACAAATCCCACATCATTGCTTGTTGCACCTTGTAAGTATTGAGGGCGTTAGCCCTATGGAGCCTCGTGTCTTGCCTGGATAACTAGACTCAGCATATCAGAGGCCAATTACCATTTTTTTAGGGAACATCACCATAAAGGACATGAACATACGGAAACACCAGGAGATTGGCAGAGGTTTCCTACTCCCAGTAGAGGACATTGACATATCCACTCCGTCAGCTCTATGGCAGATTTGGGCTTACTCATGGAAAACCTGGTGTGTACCTTTACCAAGGTTCATATTTTGGATAAGCTAACTCTAGAGGAGTTGGAAAAAGTTCATACCTTGTTAGAAGAATACAGTGACATATTCTCCAAATCAGAAACTGACTATGACCACATAAAGGGATGGTGTCACTCCATTGATGTGAGTGATGCCCAGCCTATAAGGATAAACCTTATTGTAGGTCAAAGGTGGAGGAACAATAGATGAGGACGGAGCTCTAGCAGTTATTAGACGCGGGGTTACTTATTCCCTCACAAAGCCCTTGATCTTCACCCCTATTATCAATTAAATAGAAAAATGGATGTCATTGGATAGTCATGGATTATCATAGGTTAAATTGCCTCACTAAGAAGGATAGCTATCCTATCCCTCGCATTTATGACGCCCTGGACCAACTCTCTGGCTCTAACATCTTCTACGCCATGGACTTGTCCAGTGGCTATTGGCAAATGGACCTTTCTCCTCAAGATCAGGAGAAATGCGCTCTTATATGTAGTGACTGTATCTTCCAATCCACACAATTACCACAAGGGTTATGCAATGCACCTGCCTCTTTCCAGTGTGCGATGGATCACAACTTGCATGACCACAAGTTAACTTGTGTCATCATCTATCTTGATGACATCATGGTGTTCTCAAAAACCTTAAACGAACATCTTGATCACTTGAAGGAGGTGTTCTAACGTTTAAATAAGTCTGATATTAAGTTGAAGCACTCAAAGTGTACCTCTTTCCAAAGGAAATTGGATTCCTTGGTCACTTCATTTCCCAAATAGGGATTCAAACCATGCAGGACAAGGTCGAAGCCATCTCAAAAATGCTGCACCCTAAAAATCTATGGGATATTCAGGTATTTCTAGGGATGATGGGTGTATTACTATCAGTTCATCCCTAAGTTTGCCCAACTCAGTGAGCCCCTTGTCTGGCTATATTAACCAAGAATACCCTTTCTATTGGGGTGCTGAACAAAAAACCGCTTTTTAGATGATGAAGCAACTACTACAACAGCGTTCTATCCTATGTCACCCAGATTATAATAAACCTTCCATCTTGTTCACTTATGCCTCGGAATATGCTGTTGGGGCCATCTTAGCCCTATTAGATGAACACGGTGTAGATCATCCTGTATCCTACTTTAGTAAGATGCTGTCAAAGGCTGTACTTAACTGCAGTGTAACGGAGAAGGAGTGACTTGCTGTTTTGTTAGCTATAAAACACTATCGCCCTTTTCTATATGGAACCACCTTCATTGTGTTTATAGACCACGCATTTTTAAAGTGGTTATAGAACATTAAGGGTCCTACTGGTCATCTAGCACGCTGGGCTCTAAAGCTCCAGTCTTATAACATGAAAATCGAACACCGTGCTGTAACCTGTCATTTTCATGTTGATGGGTTGACTCAGCTACCAGTCCTTCACTTGGATAATAGTGAGTCGGAGAGGTTACATGACCTCTTAATGACCCCCAATGAATGGGAGGATGAGGATGAGCTTTTTAGAAGATGTTAGACCAGCACTCCCATAACACCAAAGTGGAGAATGGGAAGTTGTATAAGCAGGTGGGGGCACAATGGCTGCCTTACCTTCGGCCCTTGGAACGCATACCTGTTATCCTAGAAGCTCATTCCACCCTAGGTTATGGAGGGACAAAGAAAACTTATGAGTGGATTAAGGATAGGTTCTATTGGGAAGGTATGATAGAATCTATTGTTAACGTCTTGGAAGCCTGCCTTACGTGTAAGAAGCAATTCAGTTTCAAGAATAGCTACCAGTATCAAACAAATGCCCCTCAACAACCGTTCCACACCATCAGCCTGGATGTAGTAGGTTCCCTTCCTCAGTCTACTAGTGGAAACAGATTTATTTTAGTAGCTATTGACCAATTCACTAAGTGGGTTGAAGTCGTGGCTCTTCCTGCTCAAACGTCCA
This sequence comes from Massospora cicadina, assembly GCA_022478985.1. Lineage (NCBI taxonomy): Eukaryota > Fungi > Entomophthoromycota > Entomophthoromycetes > Entomophthorales > Entomophthoraceae > Massospora > Massospora cicadina. Next base: position 83,151 of record JAKSZP010018634.1, on the reverse strand, counting down.
AGGCCACCGCCACCTTTTTACATCAACACATCTTCACACGTCACGGCTGCCCCCAAGTACTATTCTGCGATAATGGTAAGAACTTCACCTCCAGAGCAGTCAAAATCCTGGCCACATCTATGGGAGCACAACAACTTTTCTCAGATCCATATAATCCATCTACCAATGGGACTGTGGAAAGAGAAAATGGAACTTTGGTTTCCATTCTTCAAAAACTGGCCTACTCTGATCCTCTTCACTGGGATCAATATCTACCCAGTGCTCTTATGGCATACCAGATTAGCTATCACCAGACTTTAAAAAATGTCTCCATTTCATATCTTGTATGGGCAGGAACCAGGCACACCTGCCCTATTAGCTAAGGATGTATTCTCCTCTAGAGTTGAGGAACTGGAGAAAGTTACGAGAAGATTGGCTCAGCGCATAATTCAACTCCAATCCAAATTTATGACCAACTTAGCAAAAACAGTGACAAAAGAAGGGCAGGCTGCCAATGAGTTCTGTACCCCCTACCTACATTCCAAGTGTCCGACATGGTGTTGTACTACCATAACAACATCAAACCTAGAAGCGGTAAGTTTGGATCAATTTTGGAGGGTCCCTTCACCATCATCTAAAAGAGAGGAAATGAGTACTCTATCAAATCTCTAGCTACTGGTAATACCATTAATCGCGTACATGGCCGTTTCCTGCGTCCATATTCTTCCCCCAAAATTCTTGAGGGGGGTGATGTCAGACATTTGCACTTGCTGCTGAAAACTAATAATGTTTTAGGTCAAATTCAGCTGAAAGGGGGAAATGTCAGCCATTTGCGATTCTCTGATGCCATTAAGAGCGAATTAATGAAAATGTCAAGGATATTGGCCAAAAGACCCTGGAAAATTAAGGTGGAACCCCATTAATTGGAGTAGCACCATTACAAAACCTTCTCAGGCAATTTATGAAAATTGAACGGTCAAATTTCTCCTGCCACATGATGGACCTTGGGGATACCATCAGCAGGCACTCCCCTGGCTATGCCCAAGTCCTTTAAATCACCTATGTGGGGGCCACCCCCTTTTATAGGCGTGGCGGAGGTCCCCTGAGGTGAAAAAAAATTATCAATTTGATAATTGGTTAGAGTTCATCAAAACATTACCACATTGGTACATACTGCCCTAAAACCCAACCTTTGTTTCATCAAAAATTACTTCACTTTACCCAAGATCTGATAGGAGTGAAACCCATATTACCTAATTTAGAACCATTGAAGCTATTTTAAACCTATCCCAAACTCCCCTCAACCTTCAAAACAGTTTAAATAAGGATCGGGAAGATATTGAGGGGATTATTTTCCATTATTACCCCGCGCTCCTATTAAAAACCCTTTTAAAACAAGCTTTATTTAGAAGTTTATTTTAATAATTTAACAAAGCTTCTGTGAGATACAGCAGCGTAAGCACCAGAGAGCACTAGAGAGTTTGATTTCTAAATTGGGTCCAAATATAAGATTTTCTTTATTAGATTAGCCTTTTCTATCTGAAAGATTAATAGGCACCACCTAACTTCTTGCCTATTTTGAAAAGCCTTACAGGTATTCCAGCGTTGCTCAGCTTTATTGAGGCCTAGGTGAATCTGAATAATATCTGATTAAACTAGGTGATTTGCTTCTCATATTACTCTTCAATTTTTTGAGTCAATTTCACTTGAGTGAGTAGACACATAAGTTGCACAGGAAACTAGATCCTTCTCGCCATATACTACTCTGGTAATAAGGATCTGAATACTGAATGAGCCTTTGAGTTTTTGTGGGCTTTAATCTCATCAATTTATTTAAGGAGCGTTTCAGTTGGGACTCAAGAAGTATAATTTGTTATTCTTCAAAATGACAGCTAGTAGAAGCTTGGGCTACCATTTCACCGCAGGCTTTTCCAACTTTCCTTAATGCTCTTGGTAAAAATCTTTAAGTAGTTCTTAGGTCCTATCATTAAACTCTGAGATGTCCTTTCTGAGGAGTTCCATAGCTCTACACATAAATGATTACTTCTGAATTGAGGTTCCCATTTAGCTTTAGAGTTAAACGATATAAAACAATTTGCTTCTGTCATTAGTGTACATCCTTATACTTTGAGATGCTAAATTATATAACTGTTCATAGGCAGATTATAATGCCCCTTGGGTATTGATGTGATGATGGAGCTCCTTGTTATGGACCCCTAAAAACTTCATGATATGGTAAAGCACAGGGTGTATGAATTGATGTATTGAGATAGTTTTACCATTAAACCACATTTACCTGGAAGAGCACTAGATTCATATAAATCATGAGAGTCTGTCATTGGTGGATTCCCTTTCATGGCTAGCTCATTCTCCTGGTTAATGACTCCAAAAACTATGCCTTGAACACTTATATTGGAAAGCCAAGTTAAATTATGAAATTTCGAAATCTCTATTGGATTTTCTTGAACTTATTTAAATGTGACATGAGTGGACTTACCATTTGGTCATATTCTTCACCATTTCCATTATGCACACAGCAGGTCATACTATCAATTGGATTGTCTTCCATGATGTGAACAATTAGGTGCAAGTATCATTAAGCAATGCCTAAGCTCATTAGAGTGAGAATCAGTCTGTAGGGCTTCCATTTTTGAGAGGTTTGATAATGCTAATTCTAATAACTCTGATAGTCAATACTTGGAGCATTCTAAGACTCACAGCAAGTATTTTAATTATTTTTGAAGGTGTGAAGTCATGCTTAGTGTCAGATTTTGGTGGTTGACTCAAAAATAAACCCTTTGACAACCCACTAACTTGGGCTGAATACCCATACAACAAATAGACAACTTAAATTAATCACGCATAAAATTGACTTTATTATCAAGTAATTGTCCTGGTATCAATTTTTAAATTAACGTTAAAATCCTATAGACCAACAACAACTATAAGATTGCCCCTGAATTATTGCAATAGTTTTCCACCCTATGGGTAAAATCGTATGTCAATGCTTAAAATTGGCACAATAGCACTTGCATATGGACAGCCCAAATGGGAGTACCAGTGCTATTGAGAGGCCTGCTGAAATCCCAATTTGGGTATGTCATTAACCTTAAATCGATGACAATTTCCCCAGAAGTTGTATTTTGTCAGCTTTATGAAGAAACTCATTTTGACTGATCTTAAGACAATTTTGCACATTTGAGTTGCGATTTTTGTACCTAAACCCTTCCCAATCTTGAGAAATTTTGCCACCAATAGTCCTAGTAAGAGGGTCATGGTTGTATCAGTTCTTGGGCCAAACTGAGTGGAAAATAATTTTAGAGGAAAATCGCATGCTCAAAGTATGTCCAGGAGATTCCCTATAGATATAATTACTGGCGCCTGGCCTAATGAGATGACCATCAAGTAATATTTAGCAATAAAGGATATACTCCTATTTCTCTTTTACCCGGTTTTTATCAGAGTTGGTTCATATTAAGAGTTTCAATAAGCTGTTAGGACAAAAATCACTAGATTGTATTGTTGCCTGCATAGATGGAAGTTCCTGAATTTGTGGGAATATTTAACCAAAATTGGCTAAAAAGTCGTTTTATTTTAGATAAGTCTATTGAGCTTCTGAACGGTCAATATACCATAAGGCAATGGTAAAAAAACAAGGATAATTTGGCCAAACTACTTTCCAATCATACGTTCAGTATAACTAAAAACGAGTGAGTGATCCACAGAATTTAACACTTAGGTCCCATCATCTAAAGTATTCATCCTATGGTAAGTGTGGCAAAAGGGATTGAATGAATTCAAGTACTAAAAAGAGGTATAGAAATAACAACGTAATTCTAATTTTAGTATAGATAGGTGTTTTAATACTTATATCTAACATTATAAACCCCTAAGGAAAAGGATTACTTAAAAATTAATGAAAAAGGGAGATCTGGATGTAAATATCTTAGTCAGGTAATGCATTTGTAGCATAATTTTAATAGGTAATAAATTTTCCATAGATACCTCAAATCTGATGAGGCTTGGTATTGATAAAGCAATCATTGGGCAGATTCCATATTCTCACCACTTTTAGGGTATAACTTAATTTTCTGCCTCATATGTCACCAGATGGAGTGGTTGCCTGACATTTAGATCATCCTTTGCTTTGGCTAGTCAAGATTTTTTCTTATGATATTTAGGATCAAGTTAGTATGATGGAAATTTTATTAATAAGAGTTGAGCCTTACAACCATTTTATTTTTCTGTATAGTTAAGAGGGATTTCTTTTACCCCTTTTTCTGGTCTAGGCGTCATTTTCTCATGGGGCTCACATCATTGATACTATTCCTATATTGTCCAATACACCGTTATCTGACAATGGCCAACCAGAAGGGGACTAGCAGTTCCAAGTCAATGCACAATACTGACTGAAATTTACCTACATTGTACTTGATCCTTGTCATACAACTGAGGCCAGATGTAGAGAATGGTAACGATCAAAAAGCCACTAATGAAAAGTACTCTGGATTCTACTGGATCCAGGACTCTCATTTGTTTAATAAAATATTAGGGTGCATAGGCAGCTTTTGGTTGCGTTAAAATCTCCCACTAGAATTGTAGAAAACGTGAGATTCAGGTGGACTAGCTCCTCTAGAAGCTGGCTATTGTCATCTCTTGCTTATGGCAGGCATATAATGGTGATAAAGAGGTATAAGTCAGGCGTGGTGAGCTTGGACAGTATAAGTTGGCCGCTTAGGGGTTGAGAGAAGTCATGGGTTTTATCCTGTGGGATTCATAATTATAGAGCTACATGGTCTGTCCAGAAGGAGTTTCCTCTAAACTAATTTATACCATGCGTCATGTTCATTGGGGTAAAGGTGGGGCTCCTGGAAAGAAATATTGTCAATCTACACTGACTTGAAAATTGTGGAGGAGGCAAACTTTCCTCATAATATCCCACAGACTTTTTTGAGCTTATGTATTGCAGGGTCAGGGTACTTTTGGGGGGAATCATAGCTCCCTTCCTTTACATCCTTAGGGGTTGACAGCGCTTATACTTTCAGATAGAAGGAATATAGTTTTGTTTTATAGAACTTAAATTCTCTTTCAACAAGCTGAGCAGAGCACCGGGGATTGTGATGGTGTATTAGAAGGGGGTGTAGGATTCTGAGAACCAGTCTAAGATTCTTCTATGCTATGTTTCAAGTGAGGTTGCTGAGGTTGTTCATTAATTACCTCACAGTATCTTCATTAGATGATGTCAGGACTTCCGCTTAGTTACTCACTAGTGCTTAAGAGGTTGGGAAATCCTGGAAATTTAGAATAAACTTGTGGTATGTTTAAATCATCGCAATCTGTATAGTTTGGGGGCTAAAGCTATTCTTAGACCTTCCTAGTGGTCACACAGAAAGTGTGCTAAAACTAAAATAAAATTCTTAGAGTAAAAAGTTTGTATCTAAAAAGAATATTAGCACTATTTATAGTTCTTAGATAAAACAAATGTAATTATAAATAAAAGGGAGATTAAAGTTAATGGGATTAGTAGGCACAATCTGGATATAACTTAGATATTAATGTATTAACAGAAAGAAAAGTTTTCCAGATATATATCGTTGCATTAGTATGTCTAAAGATTATAAGGAGATTCATCGGACAGCTCTCCATTGTAATTCATGGAACTTTAGTGCATTGCCCAAGTTTCATAGTTTCAACACAAAATCATGAAGCTTATATAGATTGTATATTGCTAAATAGCAATGCATTGCGGTTATGAGAGGTAAATCTTTACGGGGATTTCGCCGCTCAATATTGATTAATTTATGGGTTGAGAATGGAGGTCACTTGGATGCATTAGTAGGTGGATTGCTATTAAAACAATTTTTCCTAAATTTGTCTTATTCGTAAAGTTGGCGTTATTAACCATTTTTGCTATGTAAGTTAAGGTCTATAATAATTTTGGTCCTTAAGCTCAATAAAGCATAGATTAATAAGTTTAAATATTAAATATAGGTTGAGATTGCTTAAATACTAAATGAATAAAAATTTCAAAATTTGAGGCTTCACACCTAATAGGCAAATATTGACAGATGAGTTTAGGCCCATACTCTTTTTGTCCAACTCTTCAAAGGAGCTTTTTGAGATGTGAGGTGTAAGAAAGTAGGGCTCTTTGAGATTTTTCATCTACCACATGTTGTAGGTTTCTAATCATTGCTGGTGGGCTGAGCTTTATTAGGAGCTCCTGTTTGGTGATGGAGAGCGCTAGTGGAGACTGTGTGGGGGTGCGTTGGAGTTCTGGGTGGTAGGATGACAATGGCCACCTTGTGGGGATGTCTTACGCTTGTAAAGTGATAGTGTTGGATTTGGAAGAATGAAAGGTGTGCCCATTGAAAGGAAGCTTTTAGGACAAAGGTTACTCATGTTAACAGTGAATTGAGAATTCTCAATTGCTTAGCGTCATGCTTCTGGGGACAGAACCTAAACAGGAACCCACTTCATGGGCTGTAGAATTGCCACTGCCACCACATTTAATCACCTCTGGCCTGGATTTGGCCCCTGAGTTGTGGCTGAGAGTAGCTGTCTATGAGCTGTACATCCACTATAAAGGTGTCCAAGGGCATTACGCCAGGAACATAGAGGGGCGCCTGATCTGGATGTAGGGAAGAACTTTTGAGTCCAGGTTTCAGTCCATTCTTTTTGACAACATATTGAAAAGCAGCTACTTCACAGGTTAGCGAGATTTTAATCCCTAACTAAAAAACTTCTTGTATGATGACATTAAGCAAAAATCTGAGTTGGTAACGGTTGAAAAGCTTGATCTTTGTTCCCTTAAAATATTATTGTTACTTTCAGTCTACAAAAATTAAAACCATTTCTAGTAAAATCTAGTAAAACCAAGAACAAAAAAGTTAAGAATATAATTTTTATAGACCATCTAGTACTAAAAAAATATAATTTTTATATAGTTCACTCATGGCAATATAATGCTGACCTATTAGAATCATTGGAATGGGTTGCTGGAGAAAAACTTTACTAATATTTATTGACATAAAGCATTTGACATGCTATTAGTCAGAACTTCCATCGTCTTGATTCAGAAAGTGGAAGTAAATGTGCCCTCTAGTCTAGTAAATTAAAGCTACCAGAGATCATCCCTAATAACTCATGGAAGTCCAATCATACTTCAATTATAACTTCAATTTGGAGCTCCCTCCTAAAAAGCCTAAAAGTTATCAACATAGCTTTTAAATGATTTATTTTAAGTCAGAGCTTCCTCCTCAGAAGCCTAAAAGTCATTGACACTAATAAATCATATTAAGGATCATCTCCTGATAAATCACTAGTATCAGATCTATGTTTGTAAAAGCATATCCTGGTTAAAATCCCAACACATCCCCCTAATTAACCAGATTGTCTTTTTCTACATGTATACTGATGAAAATTACTTTGCATAACCCTGCGTACTAAAGGTTGTGGAAACCTAATAGTGATATACATCATCAGAACATAAAACAAACAGGAAATGGTGGCATTTGTAACCAATAAAATGATGGTAGAGCTGCAAAGGAATTTGGTCAACAATCATTGTTTACAAAACTGATGGCACTAACCCATATCTTGAACGAAACAGACATCCTGATGCTAGTACAATTAGGTATATAAAAATGACAAAAAGTGTGATGACATTTTATTGATCCTTTTGCATACTATTAAAAACTTAGCATGTACCATATTTATGATGTAACCATTGTTGAGGTCATTAATTATATAGGCTTTCAAGATCGACTTGTAAATGACCTTGAATGAGTCAACCCAGAGCTTATCTAGATTATTCCACTATCTAAAGACATGGCGTTCCAAATTTTGTAGTCTTCTTTATTGGGTGCTTTGCAATTGTGCCAGGCCAATGGTATGACAACCATTGACCCTTGCTATTTTGCCATTATAAACAACCTTTTTCTACTACTTTGCAGCAGCAGCTCCCCAACCAGCTACTAAAAACTTACTAGGAGGAGTACAGATATTAGTATATCGGCCCCTGAACTCTATCTCTGAGTGGAACAGCTTCAACCCTTGTCAGCAAGTTGTTAGCAGCTAGTTGGTGAATCTGCGCGGGGTTTTCAAGTAGCTCTAGGCGGGGAGCAAAAGCGCTGGCCACTCCCTAGATCTTCAAGTCCCATCTTCTTATTATCCAGAGTCTAGCCTTTTCAACAATTAGAAGATAGGCACATGGAAGATATAGAGAACTCACCTAGCATTTATCCTCAGGGATCTCTAAATCCTACCCTCTATACTATTTAGATTTGTTCCTCATTGATAATAAAAAAGATAAGCAAATGAATGATACTTTACTTAAAAGATAATTCAGGTAATTATACTAAAGGTGTCAACTAGCAACCTATGCGTGCCTATTAGTTATCATCAGCTAAGTCTGCCAGAACTTGAAATAAAATCATATTATAAAACCATAGCATAAATTTTCTGGAAACTTTAAATTGACCATTCTAGGTATGAATCGCCAATACAACCTATTGTATTTTATAAATAATAGATTTTTCCTTGGCATTAATCTCCAGTAGATCATAATACAGACTAATTTTGGGGATAATCCGCAATAAAATGAAAAATGGCTGATATTTTTAAAATAGCTCAATCTCAATCAAATGAGTAACAAACTTCAGAATTGAATCATTATTATTATATATTATTTAAATAGCTCACTCAAGAGAATTAGGAGCATAATTAGATTTATCAAATTAGCTCAATTTAATGAGGAGCACATATCAAAACTACATAATTTTATTGATATAGCTCACTTCAAGTTAATTGGGAGCACAAATTGAAATTCTAGTGTTATTATTAATAACCAATATAATCATAGAAACTAGGAAATTAATGGGTAGTCAACACTGATCAAATTAAATGCTAATTTGGGATCCATTTAATCAATTATGCTGTGAAAAATATTTAACATTTCTCCAACTTAACCAGATTATACTTGTTTGAAATGGCTACAGAACCACTCAAAGCTTCATAATATACTTAAATTACCAAAGAGGTTTGTTGGGTTTCCCCAAGATGCGCTCGCTGGTGCTGACGCAGGGGAACCCAACAAGTAGGCTGACTGCAAGGGGCTGGCGTCAGCCAAGAGGACAGGGGCAGCTCCAGACGCGACAATGGACGAGACTCCTTTCATTTAGATAAATTAGCTTAAATAAAATATAAGATTAAATAAATATTATGAACTAAGTATTTTATTAGAATAATATTTAGGGATATTTATATGGTATTTGGGGACACATGCCTTAAGAATCATCGTGGCCCCATCCAAGTAGGGTTTCTCCTAGCCTTCTGGATTGCCCATTGTTTTGATCCCTAATCAGATCACTGCCCTTGTGACCAGGTCAAGTGATATCTCAGGTCACATGTCCTAAGGGAAGGGAATGTATCATTTCCTCAAATTTGGGGTAATTTATACCAAGCCCCAAATTTGATATAACCCCTTGAATGGGATGTCGATCCTTCCCCTGGACAAGGCTTACACCTAACCCAGGGAGAATCCTGACAAGGTTGTTGGCACCACCTCTTAGCTCCAAGCATCTTCAAAAAGTGAGGAACAAGAATCTGAAGCCCTTTGTCACCTGATTTACCTTACAACAGCTTGGCATTAGTAAATTATTGGCACTCATTGCCAATAAAACCTGTGGCTATAAGCCACATTCCTGACAAAATCCTCAGGCTAATCCAGCAGTACACCACAAAGCCCCTTGTATTAAGCAACAATGTTGATAATTTTGCAATCCACTTCATTGGGTGCTCTGTAAATTTTTCCAGGCCAACGGTATGATGACCATTAAATTTGTCTCTTTTGCTGTTATTAGCAACCTTTTGCTATTAATTCACGGCAATAACTCCCCAACCAGCTATCAACAACTTCACCAGGAGGAGTGCATATCATTATATTAGCCTCTGAATTCTATCCCTGACATAAAGGCTTCAACCATCATCAACAAGCTGTTTTCAACTAATTGGTGAATCACATGGGGTTTCCAAGTAGCTCTAGGGTTGAAGAAGTAACGCTGATCACTCCCTAGATCTTCAAGTACTTTATTTTGATTATCCAGAGTTCAGCCTCCTCAGCAATAAAAAATAGGTACACATAAAATCTAGATTCACTCACCCAGCATCTATCCTCAGAAATCTCTAAATCCTACTCTCTAAACTATTCAGATTTTTTCTTCAATGATAGTAAAAAAAGATAGGAAAATAAAAAGATATCCTTAAGGTACTTCAGGTATCTATACTAAGGCGTCAACTGGCAATCTATGCTTTCTTATAAATTATCATCAGCATAATCTTAAAAACTCAGAATACGACAATATTGGAAACCCTTGGCATCATCTCTGGTAACTTTAAATTGCTCATCCTTGGCAAATATATCGCTGATACAAACTAAAAAAACTATTATAAAATATAGATCTATCCTCATCATCAATTGGACTTAGATCAAAATACAAATCATTTTTGGGGATAATCTCCAATACTTTGAAAGAGGCTAATACCTTTGAAATACCTTGACCTAAACAAAATGAGAGGCACACTTTGTACTTGAAACATCATTACCATCAATCATTATAGTAGCCCACTCAAGCAAATGAGGAGCATAATTGGAATCATGAAATAGCTTGACTTAAGTTTTGAGTCGCATAAAACAAAAATTGCTTAATTTATTTGAATAGCTTAACTCAAGTTTATGAGGATCACGGTAAAAAAAATTTTATATTTATTCAGGAAGGTCGACCAGGGGATGTGCACTTCAGATACTTTGAGGATAATATATTTTAAATTTTAAATTTACTGTGAGGAAGGCCGACCATGGGACAGACACTTCCAAATTTGACCTGAAAGAAACAACACTTAGTAACAGGGAAGGCACCCCAGAGAAGCGATGCTATCCCTTGTTGCCAGCGGGAACGCCACTATGGGGAGGGGAAGGGAACGTGTGAAGGGGCCGTAGCCACAATTGAACATGTGTGGAGGAAAGGGTCTGATTTGATGAACCAAACTGGGAACCAGGAGGAGACCAGCTGTCAGTGACGTGGTGGGAGGTATCCAAACATCCACGCCTAAAAGTGGTCCACCAAATGAGACTGGAATCAGTGGACAGCTTCTGGGAGGGTGGGGGTGAGAGCCTGCGATGGCATCCAAGACAATCGTGTGGATATTCCACATGGCGATTGCAACCACCAGAGCACGGAGGGAGGGTGGAAGGGGGGAGGCCATTGATAAAGCAAACATATCTCTTGACAGACTGAAGGGATGTGTTTGATCCTGGCCAAGCAGACGTGAATCTCGCGCCATATCACTCTAGAGGTAGGACACTTCTTCATGCGGTGGAACAGCGTTCCATACTGGCCACAGATGATGCAGGATGAGTGCAAAGCGTTAGAGCGCTCAGCTGTACGGTATACCCGCCTCAGGCAGCGCCACACATGGGAACGGATTTGAGGCTGCAACAGAAGATTGTGTGCATATTTCCAAATAGTCTTCTGAGTCTCAATGGAGTAAGGGATGTCCATCATGTCCAGGTAGTCCACCCTGGATAGGACATGGGGTCGTGTGGGGATCACGCCTTCTTGGATGGGTAGCCCCTGTACCTCTTGTGTGAACTGAGGAGAGGGGTGGCCTCTCTGGGCTGTGTGTCCGCTAATACAAATTCTCCACTCAGCGCTCCGCATGGAGAGGAGGATTCGTTTGTAGTGGGTTTTAGTCCCATGATTCCTGCGGCCGATGGGTGTGAAGCCAGGTATTTCATCAAGTAGTGAGGGTTCGATGGATTGTTAAGGCCCAAGGCGCGGGAGAAGTTGGAGCGGGCTGCGCGGGACCAGTGTTGAAGAGGGGAGCATAGGGGCGGTGATGGCCACAATCCAGGTGCCCAGGATCTTGGCAGCATGGGTTTTGAAGTCAAGCAGGCCCATGCCACCATGATGATGAGGGCCAAACATGACCTCTAGCCATAATGGTGGTGGACGGCCTGATTAAAGCCAACCTTGCAGAAGGGCATACAAGGATTTGAAAAAGCTTGGGGAGAAGGGGATGGCGTGGGCTCTAAACCAGACTTTGGAGAGGAGCATAGAGTTGGCTAAAACAACCCTGCCAGTAAGGGAAGTAGGGTGGGCTCTGAGGGAGGCGATGCGCTCGTCACGTTGTCTAGAATATGACTTTTCATTACCGCTGAGGCATACCCGCCTGCCTCTACCCACACGTCCAGATGGCGGACAGGACCTATGGTAGGGCGTGGCATGAAGGAGAGCACAAGTGGTGCGGTGTGGGGTGAGCAGGGAAGGCGAGCATGTGTGCGAGCAGATGGGCCGGGCTGGGCACTGGTTGCTGGGGCCCAGCAGGTTTGATACCGACCAAGGAGGATGATTTCAGCTTTGTAAGCGTTCAGTGCAGCATTACTTACCCGGGAATACTCCTGGATGAGAGCTTCAAGTGCACGTGCGTCTTTATTATTAGACACCCCAACCACACAGTCATCTGCAAACGCCATCATCTTGACTGGGGCTTGGCCTGGTACATGGACCCCAGTGAGTTGGGCATTCACATTTCGAAGTAGTGGGTCAAGGCTGAAGTTGTATAAGAGTGGGCTAAGGGGGTCCCCTTGTTGTAAGTTCCTTTGAGGGAGGACTACTTCCTTTAGGAAGCCAGGGCCACGCACTGCCATTGTTGCAGATTCCGTGAGCAGCATTATCCAGTTGATGAAGCGAGGGGGTAAGTGGAATTGATGGAGGCAGGCCCTGAGGTATTCCCAGTTTACTCTATCATAGGCCTTCTGTTGGTCCAAGAATACTAGTGCCCCAGAGGCTGTGGACTGGCATGCGTTAGCCACAGAGTGCACGTTGTCCCAAATCGACCTTCTGGGTATGAAACCAAATTGTTCTGGGGAGATGGTGGCAGATGCTACAATCCCTAAATGGTTAGCCATGATTTTAGTTAAAATTTTTGTATCCATGTTAATTAAAGAAATGGGGCGCCAGTTGGCTAAGTCTAGCTTGTCCCCTTTCTTGAAGAGTGTGATGGTGAAGGCCTTTTGTCCTTCTGGTAGGACGCGCGTTTCCAGAAGGCTCTGGTTAAGTGAGGCAAGCAGCAGTGGGGATATATATTTGAAGTACTTTTATAGAATTCATATGGAATGCCATCCGGGCCTGGGCATTTCCGATTTGGTGCACCGCGGATGGCTGTCCATAGTTCATTTGGAGTAATCAAATTCATTATTTCCGGGTATCAGGAAATGGTGCAGATGTGGGTTTGGTCAAAAAATTCTGCCACTTCGGCCAGCTGAATTGGATCAGATTGGTATAACTCATAGTAATACTTTTGTATTTTGATTGCCACTTCAGCTGGCGTATCCATTATGGAATCATCCGATCTTTGCACCTGTGTGCAGGCCACACTCTGGCATGGTGCAAAGTTTTTTAAAAATATGCGGTGCACTTGTCACCCTCTGTAATGCGTTTGGCCCTGTACTGAACACAAAACCTATGTTTGTGTTGCCTTTTGAGCGCGTTGAGGTGGGCGGCTGCTTTTGCCCACTTCCAGCCCCATGCAGGGCTGTAGCCTGTAGCTGGGATGCTGGACTCCAGGTGTGCCAACTCTGCCAGAGTGTGCGAAATGACAGCCAATGTGGCTCATGAGCATCGGGAGGAGAGGTGGTGAGAGTGGCAGATGGTATCTTCTTTGAAGGCTGACCATGTGGAGATGGGGTCCGCGCAAAACGGTGTAACAAACTCTTTTGCCAAAGTTGTTGATTCCACCCAAGCGGAAAATCCTGGTGACGCAAGTTCAGGAGGGCGGAGTTTGCACCAATGTGGGGCCTTAGCCAATGTGACAGCAAGGTGGTAGGTTATCATGACCAGCCGGTGGTTGGAGAATTCAATTTTTGTTGTTTGGAAGTGGGAAATGTGAGGTTGGAATTTCGCCAGCATAAGGATAAGGTTGATGCGGGTCATGGACCTTAAATGCCCGTTGTGGATGTGGGGGCGCATCATGTTTTTGAGCAGCGGGGCTTGCTGTGGCAGTGCATCCATTAACCCAAGGGTGGCCTTTAGAATGTGAAGTTCTATGTGACCCTGGGGGGTGTGGGAGGAGGAAGGCCAATGGTCCGTGGGTGTGTTTAGCCAACAGTTCATGTCGCCGACTACAAAAGGGTCTGGGGTAATGGGAGGGATTTGACCAATGAGAAAAATTCCTAACGCTCTTGTGCACAGGTTGGGGCATAGATGTTGATGATAGCATGCGCCACATCAGCCCACGAGAAAGTGACAACAAGGACTCAGTCATTGAGGAAGGATTCTGACAATAAAAATTTGAAAAAATTGTTTTTCTGAACTAGCACCCCACAGTGCTCTGACCAAAAGGATAGGTAAGGGAGGAGCATGGTTTTCCAAGCATCCTCGAAACCTCATGGACAGTGGGACTCCTGGATGGCCAGGATATCCACGAGTAAATTTTTTTGTAAAAAATCAGTTTTCTATCCCAGGACGGTGAGGCCTTGAGTCTGGCGATATTCAACATCCCTAAAGTGAAGGTTTCCCCCATCGCACCTTAGGTGCAAGGGGTGGGCACCCAGTCCCACTAGCCTCCTCTAGATCCCCACAGGCCTTCACAGCAGTGCGGGTGTTTGCAGCAACGCTATCAATAGTTTTGTTAATTTTAGCAGAAAGGTTCGCGTTGGCTTTTGCCTTCACTTTTTGTTTCCCCGACGTCAATTGAATTTTTTGTGGTGTGGATGAGTTTGGTGCACCAACAATTGGGTCAAAAAATTTTTCAGGTAGGTTGGACCCCAAGTCAGTTTCAACTGGAGCTTGGTTGCAAAGATCAGGTGAGATCAAGTCACCCATCAGATCCTCAGATTGGGTGGCCCAATCGGCATGGGCTTCCCAATCTGATTAGTTGAGGGATTCCTGAATTGCTTCTGCCATAAAGGTTTCGATGTCCTCCTGGAGTTGGGAGTGTGGGAAAGCGGTGGTGACTTTGGCCGCTTCCTTGGCCGCGGCCCTGCGGGCCTGCTTGGCCTTCTTCCGCTCTTGCAGGGAAATAGGTTTTACCATTAGGTAGCAGCCTTGTGCTCCCCATGGGAAGGCCTTTTTGGTGCTTGCGGTTGGTTCATAGTGCGCCTCTCTGCTGGCCATGGCTGCTGATGGGTGCTCTTGGAATGTGATGCCCTCCTTGGTGGGGCATGCATGTGCCTTATGGCCAAATGCATCACAGTGGGTGCAGATGGGGGTGCGCTGTCCACGGTTACCAGGAAGGGGTGGGTGGTAAGCCTTTAATATTGATATATGTGGAGTGCGGGATCTGGGTTAGGTCCTTTACAATCTCCTCAGTTGGGGTCAGAACTGCGATGGCTTTGCCAGTGCACAGGTGTGGCATCAGTGTAAAGCGTTGCATCTCAAAAGATTGTATTTCGCTGTATATGGTGAGACCATCTTTCAGGTGCTGCTCCAAAATGGCACATTTTACCATAGTAGGCAAAAAGTCAAATGTGAGGAAAATTTGGTTGGATTTTGTCCATCTGGTGCGTTTGGTTTCGATGACCTGTTGCCCTTTGGGGAGGTCAATCACTATGTGCACCGCAGCAGCCTCATCTGCTGCCTCCTTTTTTTGAAACTGAGGTCCAGCCAACTGTGTGACATGGAGTGAGGTGCGACATACACCGCGGTCAGGAAAAAGTGTGCACATCCCCACAAAATTTTTCCCATAAAGCTGTTTGTTGGATGTTTAGAAACACACAGACTCCGTATACCACCGATGAGAGTAGTTGGGAGTGCGGCATGTTGATGTACTGGTTGCATCGCGCTTGCCAAGCGAGGATTTCCAGGGAAATATTGACCGCCAGTTTTTTATTTTTTTCTATTCTGACAGTTTCTCTGGGGGCGTTTTTGAACGTTTGAGGCCGCGGGCCTACCACCTGCTCCTCTTACCTTACTTGCCCAACTGCTCCCTGACATGGGCGCAGACTAATCTCCTATGTGAGATTATCAAACTAGAATCAGACTTGAATTGAATAAGTTGCAAAAGTGATTGCAATGAGTGAGAAAAGTTTTTACTTTGGGGATAATATAATTAACTGTGAAAATTAAAGACACCCCAGAGAGTTTGAAGCCCTTTTGTTGTCCTTGGGACCACCAATTTTAGGACGGTAGGGGGGTTTATGCTGGCTTATCCTTTGATGCAGCATGAGTGAAGGAAAGAATCTTTCTTTAGGAACCATATGGGAACCATGTATTGATGTCCTTTTGTTATGTGGGATCATGTTTCAAAACAACCAAGCTTGGAAATGTTCCAATATATGGTAGTGAAAGCGATCAATGGCTTCTTGGAGTGTAGGCGTTGCTCCTGTAAACAATTCCAGTACTATCATGTGGATTGTCCATAGTGCTATTACTACTATTTATGCCTGTAGGGATGGATGGATATATGACTCCATGTTAAAGCGAACATGTTCTTAGCCATATTGAATGATTGTCCAATTTCTTGGTGGAATAGGCGCATGACCTATTTCTTTATAGCTACTGATGTTGGACATTGCTCTAGACGGTGTACTAGGCTTCCATATTGGCCACATATTGTTCATGAAGAAGGGGCAGCATTTTATTGTTCTTCTGTGCGGTATACTCTCCTCATACATCTCCACACATGTGCTATTATCCTGGGTTTAAGTAGTGAGTGATGTGTACATCTCCAGACTATTCTTTGGATCTCCAGGCTGTATGGTATATCCATATGATCCAAGTAATCAATCCTGGCTATGGTACTCAAATTTCTGCATATTATGTTATCTGTGACTATTTGGCCATTAATTTCCTGTATGTGAGTTAGCCTTGGGCGTCCTCTGTGACTGATCTGGCCACTTATGTGGATCTTTCACTCTGCTCTTCTCATGGCTAGAATTATTCACAAGAAGTGTGTAGGAGTGTTGTGTGATCCTACAGCTTTAGGATGAGATGCCAGATACTTGATTAATGTGTTTGGGTGATCTGAGTTTCTTAATTGGAGTGCTTATGTAAGATTATATCTTGATTTTCTGGACCAATGTATATCTGGAATATTTCGGCTAGTGTCATGAAAATGGCAGAAGAAGTTTAGAACGGCCTGCTAGTTGGGATGCGTAAGCACCCAAAAAGCAAGCCAGAATGCCAGAGGTATTGCCGCACATACAACATTGTATGGAGCCATGAATCGGGAAATGATAAATCGTTGGTGTAGGGCAATTGTGACAAGCAATTCAAAAACAAACCAGATGAAAATAAACGCAGACACTTGTGTTCTTGCTTCAGGGGATGGTAACACAGGTATAGTTTCTTCATGATCACCAGTGAGTGGGTTCAATTAAACTGAGGAGACAAGGAGGTGGATCCTTGCTTGGAAATGGTGGATGTAATGCCACAAGATCCCAGTATATTGATGGCGGATATTTGAAATAAGGGGTTGAATTGCCAGAAGTATCTGGCTCGCTGAATCCAGTTGAAAATGGTGGGGGCCATAGTAACCATTGTACTGGTAAAGCACATCTGTTATAAGGACCAACAGGCCAACAGAGTAAAGCTATCATGAATATGGCCATAAAGATATCAATAAAGTTGAAGATTGAAGGTTTTTAGCGGCAAATTTATTTAGAGGAAATTTAAGAAATTGGCTAACAATTTTCTCAGTGTGATGCAACTGATTAAATAGTGGTCAATTGATATGGGAACAAGCAGGGATCAGGTGCCTCAAGTTCAACCTAACCGGCAAATTATTCAGGGATAGGGGCAGATAAGCTCATTTGGAACTGACATCAACGAATTTGACGGCAGGCTGAGTTGCTGTTGGTTAGACCTTGAATTCCCAAACCAAGGCTTGACTTCATTTCCAGCGGTTGGTGTGACATTTTCTAGCCTGATGAGTAATGGGAATTTCCCAGGGCCACCCCACGTAGGGGCAGTCCCAATTGGTTGGGAACGGGTTTGGGATGACCAACCTTCCTGTGCACAGTTGCTGGGCTCTTTGTTTGGTCAAAAGCGTTGCATAGGCTGCGACTCCTGATTTGCTCTATGGGAGCTTCAAACTATCGTTGATAGTGTCTGATGCTACTACCTGCACATCAGGGATCATTCTGAAGATTTTGATAGAGGGCTAGTTTTGACAATTGCACTGCTGGATGAATCAAAACCATCAGCAATTTTATTTATAATTCAATCTTCATCCTTTTTTGACTATATTATTCTGATCATTGAGCTTGATTCCAGTTGTTTTTGTACCAATAAACTTCAATTCAGCGATCTCAGCACAGATTTCCATGATCCAGCATACAAGTTCAGCAAAGGTGAGAATGGGCCGGGGGAGGGATCTAAAGAGGGATAGCTGTTACCCAGCGCTTGTCTACCATGTAGGCGAGGTCACCCTGGGTAACGAGGGGTACAGCCACACTTTTTGGAATCTTTTTACTTGGAAACGGGAATAGAGCCTAATCTACACACAGGGATGTTCCCCCAGGACTTACATTACCCTTTTCTTTTCCAAAGGAAGGGCATCGCCACTGGGAAACTGCACCAGGGCCATCCTTTTGTGTGATTTGGGCAATTTGATCACCATTACAGTTGTGACTTTTTGGGGTCAGAGAGCATCAGGATGGGATTCATGAAACGCTTCAACCTGTTCTATGCAGTTAGAGCAATTGTGGGCTGTAACCCAACTGTTCTTTTAGGATAGATAACCTTCCCAGGCCACAAGATACTGAACGGATCTTCAAGACTTGTGGGATTTTAGAATATTTTCCACTTTGTCCTCCTCCACATTTTTAATTACAATTGAATCAGAATCCACAGAAATAGTACCCTTAAATGGTGACAACTGGAAGACGTGAAAGACGGGGTGCTGTTTCTAATGGGCTGGAAGCTTTAACCAGAATGCACCATTGCCCAAGTCTTCCTCCACCAAATGGGGACCTGAATACTTACTTGCAAAACTTGCAAGAGGGTACCTGCATTCTCAAATGATGCGTATCAAGCATAACATAGGAGCCCACCATTATGTCATAACCTGGGATTGATTTTCGATCTGCAAACCTCTTTTAGTCTTTGATAGCTTTAGTGAGGTGCTCCCACACTAAGGATTGAGTAGACCTAATATATTCAGCATGATCTGCGGCAGCTTAAACCTTAAGCCACAATCAAGGTCCAACCAAAAAAGAGGGATTTTATCCTAGCATTATTTCATAAGGAGAAAAACCCCGTTAAAGTGTGAATCCCGTTGTTGTAAGCAAATTAAGTGAGGGGAAGGTCATTAGCCCAGGTGTCCTGTGCGTCTGCAGCATAGCAATGCAGGTACTGTTTGAGGACTTGGTTAACTCACTCGGTTTGTCCATCAGACTGGGGATGATACTCCATGGAATGACAGTGGGAATTTTTAAAATGGATAAAAGTTCACTCTAGAAACATGCTGTGAACTGTGAGCCACGGTCACTGATGATCTCCTGCAGGAGACCAAACATTGAAAACACATGGCACATAAAGAGACAAGCAATTTCCTCCAAAATAATTGCAGAAGCACAGGGGATAACAAAGGAAAACTTGGTGAAATGATCAACCACCACCATCACCGCTGTATACCTATTAGAGTAGGGGAGTTCACAATAAAATCCATGGATACCAACGTCCATGGCCCCTCAGCCTGTTGTAAGGGGTGTAGAAGCCCATTTCTACCAGAGCAATCCGACTTGGCCTAAGCACAAGTAATGAAATCAGCGATCCAGGCAAGAACCTCTTTAGTTAAACCCACACAAATATAGGTCCACTTGATCAAGTCAATGCATTTCTTATTTCCCATTTGGTTGATTGTGGGAGGGTCATGGTGCGCACAAAATACCTCGGCTCTGAAGAGAGGGGGAACCCATACTTGCAACCTGAAATAAATGAGGCCTTCACCAAGAAGTAAATGGGGTGTTTATATTTCTGGAGGGATAATTGCTTGACTAACTCCACTCCTTCAGGGCAGGTCAATTGGGCTGCTAAGACCTGTGTAACTAAGGGGAGCGTCAGGAGCCTAGGTGACAGGGGAACAATGGGGGAACAATTGACAGAATTTGAGTGGCGGGAATCATGATAATGAGGTCTACTTCATCTGGGTCCGAGGGACAGTGGGCTGGGTTGCAGCTAAAAAATTGGGAAGTATGTTAAGCGCACCTTTTACAAATTCATATTTAAAATTAAAGCTACACAAGTACTGATAGGTGTGTGCTTGCTGATGCGCCAATTTTTGGGGTTTACGGAAATACAAGAGATCATGGTGATCCATGCTCATGGTTAACTCATGATGGGAACCCTGCAA
Organism: Massospora cicadina; assembly: GCA_022478985.1. Taxonomy (NCBI): domain Eukaryota; kingdom Fungi; phylum Entomophthoromycota; class Entomophthoromycetes; order Entomophthorales; family Entomophthoraceae; genus Massospora; species Massospora cicadina. The sequence goes on along the minus strand of JAKSZP010018634.1, from coordinate 62,820 downwards.
CAGGTACCTCCAATGAGTCAACGCCCAAATAATGGCTGCCAACTCCTTATCATATATTGCCCAGGATTGCTTCGTGGAGGTGAATTTTGGGAAAATAGGTGATTGGATGTTCCAATCCATTGTGCTCTTGGAGCAGAACTTCCTCCACTGCCACCAAGGAGGCATCGCATGAGATAATATATGGCTTGTTAGGATCCATGTGTTTAGGACAGGAGGGGATAAAAACACCTCTTTAATAGACTTGAACGCCTGCTGGCGTTTGGGCATCCAACAAAACAGCACATTCTTACCTGTGAGGGGTAGAGCAGAGCAGATAACTGGGAAAGGGCCGGGGAAAATTTTTTTAGGAAAATAATGGTTTTTAAAAAACTTCATAATTATTTCTGGGTTGTTGGAGTGGGCCATTCCCGGATAGCATCCAACTTATTGGGAGGAATCACATAACCATCCTTAAGGACTAGGTTCTCAAGAAAGGTAACTTCCTCCTTATAGAACTCGCATTTAGAAGTCTTGACAAATAAGCCTGCCTTGTGCAAAGCAGCCATGACCGCTTCCAAGTCTATAGCATGTTGTTTGGGAGTTGGGTAATGAACCAAAATGTCATCAGTATATGTGACCGCGCAAGTGAACAAGAGAACGCCCAGTACATTGTCAATAATACATTGAATTATAGCGGGAGCATTCTTCAGTCCAAAGGGCATCACGCGGATTTGGAAAATGCCTCACTTCACTTGGATCGCGGCTAGCCATTCTTGCCCTTCCTACACCTGAATCTGGTCGAAGACATGACAATATCCAGCTTGGAGAACACACAAGATTTGGTGATTGTTGGCTGATCATCTCCTCCAGGGGCAGAGGGTAGGGATTTTGAACCATTACTTTGTTTAAAAGTCTGTAATCCATACAGGGATGGATGGAACCATTATATTTTTTGGCGAAGATGATGGGAGAAGCGACTGGCAATGTCTCCTTAAACAACCAGCCTTTTTTAAGCATATCATCTAACCAAGTGTTAAGTGCAACCCCCTCCTCCTCCGCTGTGTGACTATACAACGGACAGTTGATATTCACTAACTGCACTGTTGTTCTAAATTTAAGTCAAATTTAGTATGAGGAGGCAGATGATCCGCCTTTTCAGAATTTAAGATACTTTGATAGTGAATTAAAGCTTCAGGAAAATTGGACGGAAGGCCCACAGGAAAGATGAGGGAAGTAATAGAACTGTGGCCTTGAGTTTTCTTAAGAGTGTCTACTATTAAAAATTTACCCTCCAGTTGATCATTAACGAATGATAACATGTTTGTCTCCAGGTGGATTCTAACATGTTGTCAGCGCCACCATCCAACCCCCAGGATCACCGGAAACACCAAGTTTGGCATAGCAGAAAACCAATTGCAGAAGCTAAACTGGTGTACCAAAAAAAGTACTGGCCGATGAACTACATATGATGTCTGTGAGGCTGAAGAAGCCACCATTACCAAGTGACCTACATCCATGTCCAATTCCAATTGTTGATTTAAATTGATGCTCATGAAATTACCCGTGGCTCTGGTATACATCAAAGCCTCAAAGGAGACGTGGTGCAATCTGATACTAATCATCATAGGTAATAAGAAATAAGCGAAGTTTTGTTTATTGGAAGATTCAGGCGTTTTGGTTGCATCTGGAGAAATGGCAGGCAAATTGAGGGGAAGATCAGGGACTTTTTCTGGAGTAAAGTTGGGAAGAACAAGGGCTTGGGAACCAGCTTCCTCTTTCTGGGCTTTTACTGATTTATTTTTAGGTGAACCAGGATAATCCAACTCTGACACAGGAGTATTAAAGGGCTCTGAGGCCAGAACTAACACTGGTTAAATGTTAAAAACTGCATCCGCATTGTCATTGGGTAGTCCTATCATAAAATTTCCTCCTTGATAATGGGAAGTATGGCGAGGGGTGGCGTTAATAGTGGTTGCAGCATTACATAACTGATCTACCATTCCTTTCAAGGTGTACCAAACCTTATGACGAGCAGAAACTGAATCCAGATATGATCTAAAGATTGCCTGAAGTATATTAAAGAGGTCCAGTGTGGGAGCCTGTTTGTGGAAGGTAGAGACCAAAGAGGACAATCTGGGGGCTTCAGCCATAATAGAGAGAAATTGGAATAAATGGTCCGTGCGTGACACAGGGGTTTTTAAGGCAGCCGACATGATGGCAATCAGCAAGGTGGGATCCCCCGCTTGTGAGGAAGAATGCATAAGGCCTCATACCCACCGACGGGCATCCCCTTTTACAGTGTCCTACAAAGCAATCCCTTGTTGGGTGTGGTATAATGCAGCGGCATTGTTAAGAGCAATTGCAGAATACATTTGCACCTCAGTGAGGGCGTCCAGAACCTGAGTCACAAAATCCTTGGAAGGAGCATGTGAACTAACTTCCTGACTATTAGGCGAGGGAGAGGTAGTAATCCACAAGACTCTTCCAGCCTGAAGAAGTTTCTCCAAGGTAAAGTGAATACTACTCACTAAATTGGCAAGTGACCAAATTCAACAACAAAAAGCAGACTACTGATTGTACATTCATTTGTTAAAGGGTAACCACTGCAATTCCCACCTCAAAGAGCAGGGCGAAGTGGCTGGAAACAATGGTTTGTCAATTATGTCATGAAAACGGCAGAAGAAGTTTAGACTAGCCTGCCAGTCAGGATGCGTAGAAACCCAAAAAGCAAGTCAGAATACCAGAGGCATTGCCGCACATACAACGTTGTATGGAGCTGGGCATTAGGAAATGATAAATTGTTGGTTCAGAGTAATAGTGAATAACAACCTGAGAATGGACCAAATGGAGACTACCCCCAACACTGGAGGTCTTGCTGCAGGGGGTGGTACCACAGGTATGGTTTCAACAAGGTCATCAGTAGACAGGGCTAATTCAACTGGGGAGACAAGGGGGCGGATCCTTGCCTGAAGATAGTGGATTTACATCCACAAGATCGCATTGTATCGTTGGCGGAAGTTTGCAATAACAGGGTTGAATTGCCAGAAGTATCTAGCTCGCTGAATTCAGTTGACAATGGTAGGGGCCTTAGTGACCATCAGTACTGGTAAAGCCCATCTGGTATAAAGGCTAATGGGCAACCAAAATTAAAGCCATTGGGAATGCGGCCAGAAGGATATCAATGAATTCAAATTGATAGTTTTTAGCGGCAAATTTTATTTAAAGGAAAGTGAAGAAAATTGTCTAACAATTTTCTCAGTGTGATGCAACTGATTAAATAGTGGTCAATTGATGAGGAAACAAGCTGGGATCAAGTCCCTCAAGTTCAACCTAACTGGAAAATTATTCAGGGATGGGGGCAGACAAGCTCATTCAGAACTGACATCAAAGAATTCAGCAGCAGCCGAGTCACTGTCAGTTTGATCTTAAGCACCAGAACCGAGGCTTGACTGCATTTCCAATGGTTGGTATGACATCATCTGGCCCAATGAGCAATGGGAATCCCCCAAGGCCCCCCTATGTAGGGGCAGTCCCAATTGGTTGAGAACAAGTTTGGGATGCCCAACCCACCCATGCCCGGTTGCTGGGCCATTCATTTGGTTAAAAACGTTGCATCAGCCATAATGCATGATTTGCCTGAAGGGAGCTTCAAACTATTGTCGATGGTGTCTGGTGCTACTACCTGCACGTTGGGGATCATCCCTGACAATTTTGAGAGATGGTTAGTTTTGATGATTCCACTGCTGGCAGAATCAAAACTGTCCGCAATTATGGCCAATAATTTAATCTTTATTCTCTTTTTACTATGTGGATTCTGATCATTAAGCTTGTTTTCAATTGGTTTGACCAATTGACTTCAATTCATTGATCTCGGTGCAGATTTTCCTAATATGGTGCAAATTTGGCTGAGGTGAGCATGGGCACTGGGGGAGGGATCTGAAGAGGGAGAGCTGTTACCCAGCACTCATCTACACGTGGGCGAGGTATCCCTGGGTAATGAGGGTAAAGCCACCCTTTTCAGAACCTTTTTACCCGGAAACATGAAGAGAAACCAATCTATGCATAAAGGATGTTCCCCAGGACTTACAGCTAGTCACCTGAGCTATCCAGGATTCTAGTATATGGGTCGCTTGCTCTACATAATTAGTTAGCCCCATACCTCCGTTCCTCTTAGGGCCAAATAGGGTTTCAAGGCATACAGGGGCTTTATGGTTAAACCAAAGCCATCCCTGTATTAAGGCATATGTTGTATTAAAAAAGGATGGCATGGAAGCAATTTCATGGGCCATAAACCATATGATTGATAGTACTTTGGAGTTGGCTACCGTGACCCTTACTGTTAGACCTGTATGATGTTCATGCTAGGACTTAATGCGTTTTTTTATTTAATCTAGAAGTTGATTTTCCATCATGGTGTTGACGTAACCTCCTGCTTCCAACCATACCCCAAGTGACGGACAGGTCCAACTGCTAACTTGGTAGTGAAGGGAAGTTTCAATGAGGTAATTGCTGATCTTCGCCTCCTATGTCTGATGAGGTGTTTTTGAAGTTTTATTGGTTTGTTGACCCAAGGTAGATGGCGTCCAAGGGTCCAATATTTCCCAAGGAGTATAATTTTCATTTTCTCAGTGTTAAGTGATGCGTTGCTTATGGATGAATATTCTTGCATTATCTTTTCAATTCTGCGAGAATTCTGGTTGAGAAAATACCCATTACGCAGTTGTCAGCAAAAGCCATCATTTTTACTGGTGGTTGGCCATAGACACTGATTCCATTGAGAAGTATGTTTGTATTCTGGATTAGGAGATTCTGACTACAATTGTATAGTAGAGGGCCTAGAGGGTCCCCTTGTTTGATTCCTCTCTGTGGGAAAACTGGGTTAGTTAAGAAACCTGCTCCCCGCACAGCCATGGTTGCAGACTCGGTGAACAACATCACCCAGTTTATGAAACTATTTGGGAGTTTGAATTTTTTAAATAGGCCCTAAGATAGGTCCAGTTCACCCTGTCGCATGCCTTCTGTTGATCTATAAATTCAAGCGCTCCAGAGGTTTTAGATTGGCAGACATTTGCAACTGTGTGAATATTGCTCATATGGATCTTCTTGAGACAAATCCATATTTTGATGGGGATATCGCATCAGTTGCAATTTCTCCTGGTCGTTTGGCCATACTTTTTGTGAATATTTTGTGTCAGTATTGGTTAAGGAGATTGGACAACAATTGGATAGGTTTAGTCTATCTACTTTTTTTGAAGAGTGTTACTGTGTAAGCTTCTTTGCCTCCAGGTAGAAGGCATGTTTCCATAATGCACTTGTTTATGGAAGATAAAAGAATATTAGATATTTTAGTAAAACATTTTATATGAAATTCATAGGGAATCCCATCAGGTCCAGAGCATATCCCTCTTGGTGCAATGCATACTACTTCCCATGATTCCTCATGCGATATTAGGTTAATCAAATTGTTGTTTTTGAGCAACAGTGTTTATATGTGCATTTTCAAGGAATTATTCAATTTTTGCTGGTTTGACTGGTTCAGATTTATATGAATTCATATAAAACCTGTGTACTTTGGTCATGACTTCTTTGGGTGTTTCTGCTATGGATCTGTCTGGTCTTTGGGCCTGTGTGCAGGCTATAATATTTTTTGGGCGTGAAACTGACAGAAAAATTAGTTCAAGCAAGTTTCTCAATCTTTTATTTTTGTTATATATTAACCCCAACTCGGTGTTGGTGTTTGCATATCAGGGTGTTTAGCCAAGCAGAAACCTCTTTTCATTTTTATCCCCATCCAGGACTATATCCTGTACGTGGGACATTATTTTCCAGGTGATTGATTTCTGCCATGGTGTGCTTGATAATGGTTGAAGCTTCCCTGTATCTTCTTGATGTTATGTTTTTAATCTGTTGAGTTGTTGATTTTTTTTAAATTTTATCAGGTGGTTAATGGGTCTGAACAGAAAGGTGTTTTAAACCCATGTTGAGGGTATTTCCTCCACCCAGGAGTGTAAGCCAGGTGCTAAATTTTCTGGGTGTATTCTGCACCTCTGGGTGCTTGGATAATTGTTTTTACTGGTGTGAAGGACACTAAAACTAGCCGGCGGTCAGAAAATTCATTTTTGTAGTCTTGAATGCATGAATTTGGTGTCAGAAAATCAATGGTGCAAGTAAAAGGTCTATCTGTGACATAGAGATAAGTACACCGTTGTGCACATGTGGGAGTGTTATGTTCTTTAGGAGGGGTGACCTTTTAGGTAGCGGATTAATTAGTCCCAGGGTGGCTTTTAGCATGCGAAGTTCCACTTGCCCTTGTGATGCCTCCGTTGTGTGTGGCCATCAGTCAGTATCTGGGTTAATCCAGCAGTTTATGTCTTCCATGACAAAAATGTTTGCTGGAAGATGGAGTTGTTTTAGTGCTGTTAAAAACTCTTGTTGTTCCATTACACAGTTCAGTGCATACACACTGGCTATTGTGTGCACTTCTTTGTGCCATGAGAAGGTAACAGCTAGTACGCAGCCATCCAGAAATTATTTTTATTAATGAATTAAGAGCTTTGGTTCACGCATACTATCACCTCACAGCGTTGTGACCAAAACAATAATGTTGGGAGGAACATGTTTCTCATGCCTCCTCCTTTCCCTGTAGACATTGGTTTCCTGCACCACCAGAATATCCACAGGTGGTTTCTCAGGAGACTCAACTTCTTGGCCTGGTACGTTAAGGCCTCAAATCCCACTATGTTCAGCGTCCCTATCTCTACTGAAACGCCCAATCCGCCTCAGGAGCGGTTAGTAGGGCCCCCAGCCCTACTCCCTCACTCTCATTACTCTCCATTGCACCTCTGCTGCGGAGAGCATAACTATGAGTAGGAGTTGGGTTGTATTCTGTTCCTTTTGTTACCACTGTTTTTTCTCCTCACTTGCCTTTGTTGGTTTTCAGTTTATCATTGCGGTGCACTTGTGTGCTCTTATTGGCCACATTTTTATCTTGCACGTTCCATTGTTGATTTCCACTCCTGATTGGGTTGTGCTTCACAATTTTTTTTGAGGGGGGTGCTGAACCCCTGCTTTGCCACATTTGTTTCCAAATTGGGTTCCGCTGAATTCATTCTGTTTGGAATGGTTGCTTGGTTTTCCGCGATATTTGATTGGCTCATTGTTTCAAGTTCATCCATGTCTTCCTGGATTTGTTATGGTGAGATGGATGATTCCACCAATACCTTTGCCTTGGCTGAGGCCAACTTTTGAGCTTGTTTGGGCATTTTTCATTCTTTCAGAGAAAATGGTCAATTACTTTATATTGCCCATGTTCTCCACAATTGAATGCTTGTGTGGTAACTGTGATTTTAGCATAATCTGAGTCATCTTCGCCATTTCTTCCTCACAGAATTCCATTTCTCTTAGGCCTTCTTTTATTGGACAATCATGAATCTTGTTCACAAAGGCCTGGCAGTAATTGCATATGGGGGGCGCGCTCTCCACTGTTGTGTGGAATAGTTGGGATCTTTTCCCATCAATAGTGAAGGATGCAATGTGTGGGATTTTTGTGATATCCTCCTCTATCTCCTGGTTTGGGGAAGTGATTGCAATTGCCTTCCCAGTTCTAAGGGTCGGCATCAGCTGAAATCTTTGCATTTCAATTTTTTTAATTTCTCCATAGGCTTCCAAGCCTTCCCAGAGATGCCATTTGACTACTGCGTGCACCAGTGTAGTCAGAAGGTAGTCAAAAAATTATGGTAATGCCTTTATATTCTGTCCAACTTGTGCATTTGGTCAATACCAAATGTTGACTGTCAGTAAGGTCAAGTACTACTCTGACCTTTGCTGCTTCATTTGCTTCTTCTTCTGTTTAGAACCCAAGATCTACCCAACCTTTGCAGATAGTATGGGTTGTTAAGTACACCACATGCAGAAAAAATTCAAGTTGGATTTCGCCAAACTTTTCCTACATTGTTGGTGTCTCTACACCTAAGAATACTCATATCCCATGTTCCACCAACAACAGTGGTTATGAGTGGGATACTTCCATGTAACTGCAGTAATTTACTAAATAAACTCATGAAACCTGTGGGGTGCGCCACCTCAGGTTTTTTGTTTTTACTGGTTTTTTTTGTTCCTATGCACTTGGTACCTTTTGGCGGTGTAAATCCAGGTCCACTCCCATTTACCGCGTTATACCCAATTCTTTACTTTATTACCCATACTCATCTCACCTGGTATTGATTATCAAATTGTACTGTTTGAATCAAATCATATTATTAAAAGTGATAGTAATCAGAAAGAATAGCCACAAATATAAATTCTCATAGTATTAATAATAAATAATATAATCATTTAAAACTAGGTAAAATAATCAGAAGTTAACCTAACTAAATTAAATGTTAATTCAGTAACTTTTAAATGGGTTAATTTGGTTAAAATCCTCAACAAATAGATGTCACAATAGTTGACCCTTCACCAATTTAAAAGGTAGCCAGATCTGGCCGCTTTAAATCTCTATATACATTTACCCTGAACTTCCACTTGAGAGTATTGGAATAAGTGGAAGATTTTAACCCTATAAAAACTTTTATCAAAATTTCCATATACTGAAGAGGTATCTATTCCAAATTCAGTTGAAATGTGGAATATAAGATATGGGAGCAAACTCTCCCAACGCCCATAAAGCAATGTAAAAAGGGTTTTCCTCATTGAAAGACAATAACTGAAATTATTGGCAAAAGATGCATCTAACAAACATTTTATTCAGCTGAAAGGTTTTTCTGCAACAAGCTTCTTTAAGGTAGCAGCTAAAGTGCCATTCATCCTTTTGCCTATAACATTGGTTTATGGATGAAAAGATGTAGTCATTATTCCTCATATTCCCATTAACTCATTTAACTTTGGAATGATATGTGTGGTAAAGTTGCTGCTTTTATTGGATAAGATAACCTGAAGGCAACCATGCCAATATTTTAACTGCTCCATAATAATCTTAGCATTACTGCTAACATATACTTTAGCTATAACACACATCTCTACCCAACAAGTCAGGTGATTTATTGCTACAATGACATTGTCAGACAACTGACGTGCCAAGAAAAACTTTGCTTCCATCAAGTGTACTCAAATACCCACAACAGCATCCACAATCCACACAACATTGCCGTTCTAATATTTTAGCTTTTTATCTATGGAGAGAAAATATGGGAAATATTGATCAATGTATATTGTTCTCATCTTGGAAATCAGGCTTAGTGCCAGTAATAATTTTGGCCAAGCTTTAAACATCAAAACTGAATGGTTGGGTTAGGAGGGGGAGATGGCTTCATACATCTAATGTGTCCATTCATACAGAATTCTTGACTCATTTAAATGTTCATCTGATTGTGGGGAGTAACAATTTTCTCATATGTTTTAATCTAAAGGCTCTACTCATGGATGTATCCATCAGAAAATCATTCCCATTCTCTTCATAAATTGCGGCGTATTGGATTGAATTATTGATCATTCCAATTCAGTTGATAATTTATATATCTCTCATGGTCATATGGGGTGTGTAATACTCCTAGGGGACAATTCTTGGGGTTTTCTTTGCTGAGGGAGGATAATGCTGTAATCAACTACAAGATGGCCAAGACCATTCCAGTTATTAATGATTGTGGCCCACCATTGGTTGAGGTTATCCTTAAAGCGACCATAACTTTTAAAAATTTATAAAAATTTAAATTATTTTTGGCGTAATTTATGATTTATTAAGGATATAATAAAATAACCCAGCACTATACCATTAGCTGAGTGCCGGGTTTTTATAAGTTGAGGGAATTGATGAGTGGTGATTTGAGAAGATTTCTGATGGCAGGATGCGCAAATCTTCTCCAGAGTGCCAGGACCTTTGTGCCATTCCAAAGGTTTCACATTGTAGGTTGCCCTATTTTATGGTCCTTAATGCGAACTTTGCTCATTTGTTGGGGCTCAGGAATTCTTGATACGTATGGACCATCAGAGATTTAAATTTCAATACTTTTGTTTGCAAGTATATTTCTAATAGATCCTCTGATTTTCTTAACGTAAGTTCCAGCAAAATAAAACTTCATAGTGTAATTGATCTTTTCTGCATTCCACATGATTGGTGAATTGATATTAGGGGGCAAGGCAGAAACCCAATGCTCATCAATGGTGTTTCCAGATCTGCTATCTTTTCCAGCAGAAAGGCTCAGGATTTTTTCCTTCCTTTTACATCTAAGGGTGAAGTGTCCAGTCTAATTTAAAGGTGCAGTGGGGAATCTCATTATCCTTTTCTAAAAGGACATGGTATTTTCTCCTTCTTGAGCATGTGCAAGAGCATAATTCTTGTGTAAAAGTGGAAGTTTTGATGGCTGGGATAGTTGGGGTTTGGTAATAGCAGGCGCTGCGGCAATGAGGTTTTGAGCATGGAAGACCATAATTACGTTGTGGCGGTTGATACAATCTCAGGCTGGAATCCAATTATTCTCATAGGCGGGGTACCCTTTCCATGCCACCAAATATTAATTCCCTGCTTGATTCTTTCTAAGCTCAGTTTTCTTCAACCTCAAATTCTGGTGCTCCTTCTATAAGTATTGGTTTGGTTTCCACTATCTTCTTGCCCTTGAAAGTTGACAGCGCCAAATTGTGAAATAATTTTATTAAATTTTCCAATTTGGCGGTAGCTCCATGTGAAAGGGATTATTGTTTAAACTTCTGTTGATGGGGAAAAACTCTGCTACTTGCTGGCCAGTTTGCAGGAAAGGCATCTTGAGATTGAGGTTTTTTGTGTCCTATCACAAATCGCCCAACTTTTTACCCAGAGGTGCTCAATGTTCCAATCTGCAAGCTGCTTGACATCCTGGGAGGCTTTTATTAGCTGCATCTGCTTTTATTAGTGTATCTTATGGAGGTGTGTCACGAAATTGTCTTCTGTAGGAATGTTTGTGTGTATCTGGGTCCCAATTGTTAAGGCGGGTTAAAACCTAAGTTGCATACAGCAGCAACCTTCCTGTAGAGGCATTCAACAGTTTGCTGTACAAAAACTGTGTACTAAGGACAGGTCACTTTCCTTGTAACCTAAGCAGCAGTATTGTAACATCAGAGGTATTGCTCAAGCAACTGGTTGGTCCACTCTCTTTTTTCAATAAAACTGGTGGTGATACACCAATGATCAGCATTGTTTGATGTGTAGTGTTTCGCACAAAGCATCCCAGTATTCCAAGGTATACTTTGGCCCTCTATTACTTATTATCTCTTGCGGTACCCCAAACATAGTAAATATTTGGGTCACAGATAACTGTGCCATGTCTTTCCGTTATAGTTTTAGTCAGATTTGGGATAGATAGGTTGTATTTTGTGAGCCTGTCCACTACCACCATGATCACATCAAACCCCTTTCAGGTGGGCAGGCCAATGATAAGTCTACTGATACTGAAGTCCATGATCCTGCTGCTTGTTGCAATGTATGTAATAGCCTGTTTCTCCCTGTCCTGTTGGATTTGGATTGTGTGCAAGTTAGGCAACGTTCTATCCGGGCTGGCACATCCTTTGTCATTCCGTTCCAGTCATATGCTCTTTTTATCAAGTTGATGGTGTTCTTACCTCCAGGATGCTCCATTGTCAGTAGATCATTATGTTCTTTTATGACTTGAAAGCATAATTTTTCAGGTACCCATATGCAATATCATAATTAGATCACCCTATCCTTTTTTGGGTATCAACTGGAAGGGCTTCTTCCCGCCTGTATCTTGTCCCCTAGGACTTGTCCTTTAAGGGTTCCTGATCGTGCGTCCAGTACTATGTCCAGGATGGAAAATTTAGCGCTATTTGTTGGACTTGTTTTGGGTTTACTCCATTGCTCAAGGCCGGTGGGGATGTTTGTGGGTTCAGCTATGGGCTTGGGGTGGGGTTGTGGGTGTTGCAGGGTTGTGATGGCAGTAATATTTTATGGTTCCACTGGTGGCTCAGGCAATACCTGTTCAGGGGGAATCATTATAACTAGCTTGACCCCTCAATGGGATCAGATATAGCAGAAAGGCTCCTGCTAAGTTTATCTGTTAGTATTTGTGTTGTCCTTTAACAAACTTATACTTAAAATCAAAATTAAGGAGGTCCCAGTGCATTCTGGTTTGCATTAGTGCTAATTTTTTGCGGTTTGCAATAATATATGAGTGATTTTGTGGTCTGTGCACACAGTCATTATGTGGTTTGCTCCCTGTAGAAAATATTGCCAGTGCATCATCGCCCATGCTACAGCAGCCAGTTCTTTATTGTATAATGCCCAAGATCATTTGGTACCAGTGAATTTCTAGAGAAGTAATACACTGTGTGTTTGTGGCCATCATGTTCGTTTGAAAGTAATGCCCCACAGCTGTTCCAGAGGCATTACATGAGACAATATATGGTTCGTCTTTATGGGCATGCCACAGGACTAGTACCAAGGTAAAAATATCTTTGATAGCCTTGAAAGCCCACTGGCATTCCACCATCCAGACAAACGGTGCATTTTGCCTGTTAGGGGTGGAGGGGGAGGCCAGTTCTTAGATTTTTAAGGAGAATTTTTTTGAAGGTGATAATCCCAGAAAACTGTGAAGCTGCTTCTGGGAGGTGGGCATTGCCTACGTCCTTATTGCTTCCAGTTTTGAGAGAGAAATGGCATGGCCATCCTTGAGTACCAAGTTTTTAAATAGCTGCACTTCATCTTTGATATTTGCATTTCTATGGTTTCATGTGCAGACATGCGCACTGTAAGGCGACAGCCACTGCAACCAAATCCTTTTAATGTTGCTCTGGAGTAGGGGAGTGGACCAGTATTTTGTAAATATATTCCACTGCACATGTAAAGCAGAGGTCGCCTAGCGCGCGGTATATGACCCTGGAAGATGGTGGGGACGTTTTTAAGCCCAAATGGAACAATCCTAAGCTGATATATGTCATGGAGAAAAACTTTATCTTTGTAAAGACTTGGGAATCTCAGCCTTCAGTGGAATGGTATGAATCAGGCACTGTGGCATTATTTAAGTGACCATAATCTACACAATGCCACAGGGTGCTATCAGCATTTTGGGCAAATTACCATGGGAGATGACACTGGTGAGGTCTTTTTATTAACCATCTCATGGCCATCATCTCACTAATCCAACTTTTTAGGGCCTGATCCTCGGTGACAGTATAAGGGTAAAGTGGTCAATTGATCTTAATGAGATCCACCATTAAGCAGGTCAATGTCAAACATGGAGTGGTGTGACAAGCATTCTTCATTGTCAACGCAAAAAATCTCTTTGTATAGCTCTAGTATTGAGGGCATCGTGTGTAGATAATCTACCACGTTTGAGGTGGATTATTCCAAAGTGGCCGCCAAAGCATTCACTTTTACCAATGTGGGGAGCATAGGAATTTTTATGGAATGATAGTAGGTCAAAAGATGAGCACATTCCGCTCAAAACTAATAGTAACCGACTGTTGGTGCCACCATCCTACACCCAGAATCATGGGGTAGAGTAGATCTTGGTTTAATAAGAAATTGACGTAGAAACTGATGAACATGGGCTGAGAAATGCAATGGCTTGCATAGGGGCATAGTGACCATAGGTACCCTAGAGGTTCCCATGATGGCTGCCCCCGTGGTAACCGCCAGGTCTAACGCTTGTGTCATTTTAAGATCAATAAAGTTCGCTGAAGCTCCTGTGTCAATTAATTTATTCTCTACTGTCCGTCTGGAGCTAACTGTAATGTCCATGGTGAACAAGAAATAAGTATATTTTGATTATAATAAAGCTTTAAAATAATATTTTAGAAATGGTATTTGCATATTTGGCAGCTTGGGGCAGTCCTGGAACTTGTTGAGAAATTGGGAAGGTATTGATGCTACCTGAGCATACAAAATCAGAACCAATGTGGGTTCTGACATATCCATCAATGGGCATATGTGGCTGAGATCTTCAATTATGTAATTAAGGCAGCAATCCTCTTTGACTTGTTCCAATGTCTACAGCTTATAGGATGACAATTCTGAGGCTTCCGGTTCCATGAAAATGAATAGGGTTCTTGAGGGTCTGTTTAATACTTTGCTGACGAGGTCATGAGTCTGGGTCCATGTGGGTTGGCCTGAATTAATAAAATCCCTGAGGGAAATCCAGATGTTGGTGAGAAGATTCATAAGACTGAAAAGTGGGCTGCTCATGCTGTATGGTTTTGGGGATCATTCTAAGGTTATGGGACATGAGTCTGACACCCCCTATCTTCTCTATCCCGAGGCATTAGAGGGGCATAGGGAGTTAGAGACAGTAGTTCTGGCGCATGAGAGGTAATAGATTGCTGATCTACTTCTTCCAAAATGGAGTCATCTGCGTTATCCATTTCTGGATATTGTTCCGTTATTATTTTACTGTTTGTTTCTCTCATCATTGAATAATACAAGTATATCATCCTTGTGGGTGGGTGGGGTTGGTTTGGCGTGCAGACGTGTGGCTTAAGGATGGCTGATTATTTAATAAAAAAGATTCTGGGGCAGGCCTCAATCTTCTGGGACAGCTTGTATGCTGTTGAGGAATTGACTGGACCTAATTGTCGGATATTTGATATCAACGATTATGGTTCAGGTGTATCCTTAGTATCTGAACTTGGGACTTGCAGCCTAGCAATTTCACTTGATTATATTCAACTATGATGACATGGGCTTGAGGGCTTTGTTGGTTAGGTCAAACTTAAATTTAAGTTTTGATTTAATGACTTGGGCACGTGGGCTTTTGTTGGTCCATGTCAGAATTAGTTTTTAATGTCAGTCAAGTTTTCAATCAAATTAATTACTAATTAGTGATATTAATCGCCTTGGTATGTGCTGCCAATTGCATGTGAAAGTGAAATGGTTCAGCTATTTTTAAGATATGATGAAATGCCATCTCAAGGATGATGATGGTGTTTACTCCAACTCTGAGGCTGAGCATGATGCCCTGAGTCAAAGTATTTGTAGACGTCATTACAAACTTTTTACATGGCCAAGGGTCACTGAAAGTAAGGCGTCATGGGTAAGATGTGGTTAACATCGAACCTTATAAATAACCCTTGCATTTACACTAATAAAATCATCTTTAAATTCTGGGTTAAGTTTAAAATTTATCTTATAAACTTTTTATGTGATTACTTGACTTTATATTAAAGTCAAATTTTCACTTGGGATCAGTAGGATCAGGGCAGCGTGCTATTGTCCAAGTGAAATGACCGGGTATACAATTTAAATGTTACCAAAAATTATAAATCATAAATTTAAATTCACCATCCTGTCTATTGTCCTTACACAATAGATGCTCAAAACCACATCTTACCCTCGAAGAAGAACCAGCCCTCTGAAGCAGACACCCAAATTCAACAAGTGGCGCTCATGGCTGGGACCGCAGATGGTGATCGCGCTGAACAGGGGAGCAATCCCAATCAATTATTTAGAACCATCGCCAGCCTTAATGGGAACAATGAAATGACTGTGTCCAGATTAATTTAAAGAAGTACCCATTATTACCTATCCCAACGATCCCATTTCACCTGAAGAGCTGGAACGTCTTGATCAGCAGTTGTTAAGAGGGTATCAATTAGGACAAGGGCCCGCAGACAATAGTAGCAACCCTTTTTACCAAAAATGACAGCAAGATGTGTTTTGGATGAGATATCTTGCTCATCATCAATTAAGTGTAGCTCAGATCCAAACAATTTAATTAGATAGATAATATCGCAATAATTAATTGAATTTGTACATCCCACCTCTAGAAATTTTCAGATGACAATCACCTGCCATCATGCAGCCATTACTGAGTTAGTGAACTTCTCTTGCAACTCCAACCAGGCAGGCCAATTTCTAAATGAGCAATTGGAAGCCAACTTCACTGAGGTTCATTTAAGTTTGGAGGCAAATCACAACTTAGCCACTTGGGCTAATGACCAGGTAGCAGTATTAGCACAAGAGCTAAATGACAGATTGCATCTTATCTTTGAAAATTTCTTAGAGGAAAGAGGAGTCACCAAATCTTGGGTCAGCAATATCACTCAGACTTCTATTAATGCTTCGAGTCCATGAGGCTTAATCACGAAGCCCAAGAGACACAGTTAAACCATGGTGATGAATTCTGGGACCAGTATTGACGCCTGAGCGCCCAAATTTTGCAGATGAAGGACAAATACACCAGAAAAACAATTACTGGCAAACACAATTTGAGGACCATCGGGTGAAAATGAAAATCGAGACTCTATTGAGCATCTTAATCTATAGATCAATAATCTCAATGATGATTCTAATATTATTAATGAGTCAGACAATAATCTCCATGGAGAATTGAACCAATTGCAAGAAGGCCATAAAAGAAAAGAACCAAGTGATTTCCACCTTGCAGCTACAAGCTAATAGCCTGAATGAGGAAATTGCAAAATTAAAATTAAAAACCAAAATCATTTCAATTGGGAAACAAAATTTAATGAGCGAATTTGAGCTCTGATGATAGGCGTTGTCAGTGTGCATAACCCACTTGACTGGAAATTCTTCCTAATATTATGAGGATGAAGCTTCAGAAATAGCTTCTGAGATGGAAGCTGGGCCACGTCAACAACTGCCTAGTAATATGGTTGCCTTGGCCAACCCTAGCACCTCAAACTGGGATAGGATGCCCCAACGCCCTAGTACGCCTGACTCTAGTCAACCTAGAAGTAATCATCATAACCAGGAATGGGGAAGCAATAATTAAAACCAGCAAACCTGCCGGCCTTTGACAAGAATGAAAGTATTACCACATTTGTCAAACGTTTTAAAATGGCCATGCATGGGGCCAGCGACCACAACAAAGCAGCCACCATGATTAACTGCTTGGATGAGTGGAGCATTGAGTTGATTATGCCTCATATTAACAAAAATCCAACATATGCCGAAGTCAAGGAGGCCGTGATTCATGAATTCGGAGGTCCAGAATGGATGTCAACCAGAAAATCCAAGTTCATGAACGTCAGCTTTAATAAAGATGAAGCAATTGACAAATTTGCGGAGTGATTTTTTAGCGAAGCTCAGGTTCTCTTAGGCGTGCGGGCTATGGTCAATTTTGATGCCAAGATTGCACTAGAGCATGCAGTAGAACCTTATTTTAATCTATCAAGCAGCACCCTATTGCCTGCTTTCGTGCAAAACCTTGTGACATCTGAATTGGTTGACTACTTGCGCAGATGCTCAAAAATTATGGCCCTCCTAATACTGGTTACAATTCGGGAACTGCTGCCTTTTCTGAAAGCCCTTCAAAACCAATAAATTGATTGACAGTAATCCGCCTATAAGAAATGAGCAAAACTTAAATGCAAGAGCCCCACAGCCAGTGATTGAAACTAATTGCTTTAATTGCCATTGTAAAGGTCACTATGCTTCCCAATGCCATCAGCAAAATGTCAACGTAGTCCTTCCTGACACCGTGCAAGAGGAGGGAAAAGAACAAGCACAATAGATGCGGGATGCTCTATTGTGCTTAAGACACTAGTCCCACCCAATCGACAAAAAAAATGGCCATGGGGCCTTGTTAGACAATGAAATCAATTCTATATTAGTATCAAACAAAGATTTTTCAAATTTATATGTGGTAACTCGCTCCCAGAGTAAGGTTGTCATACCTGAAGCCTCTGAGGTAGTCGCTATACCCTATGTGCAACAAATACTTGAGAATATATGCCAATCAACACATTCATCAATGAATGTCCCAGTATTGGGAATACTCTGAAGCACACTCTTAACTCTTTAGACTCTTCCATTATTCATTTAGTAAACTCTATTGATTCTTACTATTCTGAGTGCACTTACATGGATATCCTAGTCAACAAGGTTAAAGTTGTAGCTATTGTTGATATTGGAGCACCTGTAAACATTGTTTCCATGAAGCTGGTTAAGAAACTGAAAATAGCTTTAGATATTAACCATCATCAAGAATATGGGACCGCAGGCCTTAACAGCACTAAGAGTGAAGGAGCTTACAGCGCTTTGCCACTATGATTTGGAGCTTTATTAGTAGCTGCACCTGCTATAGTGCTTCCAAATGCCAATTATGACATATTAATTGGAATTAGTTTTTAAGGACCTATGGGATCTCATGCAATTTTAAAGAAAACATCTTGACAATATTGGGCCAATCACTTCCATTTTATTACTCTCACAACGATACAAAGCCCACAAGCTGTCGTAGGAATTTTATCAATATATCTTATACTGATGGTATAATATCAGTAGGGTATATTCAGTGGGGGAATCAAAGCTGCCCCATGCCAACCACCATAAACAAAAATTGAGGAATACCTCTACATGTGAATAGGGATGTGAGAATAGCTCCGAGCCATCAACTGGTTATGAGAACTGGGACTACACTGGATATTCCAGAAGGACTGTATGGGGAGGTCATACCCCTGTGGCATTGTTCTCCAATGGAACCTAGTGTGGCGCCTGGAATACTTATAATGGGGCACGGAGAGATTGATGTCTTACTAGCAAATTTGACCAGCCAAAATATTAAGGTTAAGAAATTTCAAGTAGTCACTTTTGTGAACCTACTTCTGAGGGATGTTTTAATATCAGCTGTCAAATATGGTGATTTATCTGAGTTCATCTTACCAACCCAAGCCTTGGGGAACATGTGGTAATACCCCGAGAATTGTTCACCAGATTATCAGAACAACAGAAGGATGAAGCACTAGAGTTGTTTGAACGATACTCCAAAATCATTTGCCAAAGATGACCAAGATTTAGGTTATGCAAAAGGAGTTCAGCATTTTGTGGATACCGGGGATCAAATGCCTATTAGAATGAGGCCAATTTGGCGCCCCAGAGCCAGTAATGAAATAGTCAGTGAAGAGTTAGACAAATTGCTGAAAAGCAGAATGATAGTTTCTTCCAAAAGCCCATGGGCCAGCCCCATTTTAATCATAAAGAAGAAAGATAGCAGCAATCGAGTTGTTATTTATTATTGACACCTAAATGCCATTACAAAAAAGGATTTGTATCCGTTGCCCAGAATTGACAATGCTCTGGACCATCTGGGAGGGGCGAAGTACTTTACCACAATGGACCTCATCTCTGGATATTGGCAAATTGAGTTACCACTAGAGGAGCAGGAAAAGTGCGCGATGATTGCTGCTCAAGGGCTTTTCAACTGGCATGCATGCCACAGGGGCTGTGTAATGCACCGGCAACCTTTCAGCGCACAATGGACACGATTTTGGGGGACCTTAAATTGTCCTGCATTCTGGTGTACCTGGATAACTTTTAATGTCTTTTCGCAAACATTTTCTGAACATCTGGAGCACCTCAAGAAAGTGTTTGAACGTCTGTTGAAGGTTAATCTGAAGATAAAACCTAGAAAATGCCAATTCTTTAAAGAACAATTGGAATACCTCAAGTTTGTCATTGATTCCAAGGGCTTGCGGCCTCAGCCTCAAAAGGTGGAGGTGATTAATAATATGCAACCTCTGATGAGTATGAGAGATGTTCAAGTGTTCTTAGGCATGATAGGATACTATCAAAGATTTGTGGAAGGGTTCTTGAAGATTGCCGAGCCTATATTCCACTTGCTACAAGGAGGAGTTCATTTTTGCTGGGCAGAGGAATGCCAACAAGCCTTCGAGGCTTTGAAAAACAAAATGAGCTCAGCGCCTATCCTCCAATATCCCGATTTCAGCAAGCCTTTTATCATACAAACTGACGCCTCGTTGACTGCAATTGGCGGTATGCTATCACAGATTGGGGATGATGGCGAGGAGCATCTGGTCGCTTATTGCAGCAGAACGCTGAATAAGCATGAGCGTATTTACACGGTGACTGAAAGAGAATGCCTGGCTGTCATCTATGCTTGTAAACCATTTTGGGCTTACATTCATGGCACCAAATTTCAAGTAGTAACAGATTACAGCTCATTACAATGGCTCCACAATCTCAAGGAACCTGAAGGATGGTTAGCCTGCTGGGCTCTGAAATTACAAGAGTACGATTATGAAATTATTCATAGAGCTGGAGTGGCCCATCAAAATGCAGATGGACTATCGTGACTTCCCATTGTAGCTGTCCTGAGCAATTTGGCCGATGAGCTTCATGAAAAAATGATCAACTGAACATATGGGTATGAGCCACCCAAAGTTCAAAAAGTGATCAAGAAAGCATTAATTGACACCAAATATTGAGATGGAGTTTTATACAAACTTAAGCCCAATGGACAACGTCAAATCTTTCCAAAACCTTCCGACCAAATGGAGATTATCACACAAGCACACAAGGCCATCAGACATGGGGGAATGACCAAGATGTTAGAATTAATTTGAGCCAGTTACTATTGGGATTCCATGCGATTTGATATCCATGATGTGCTCAATAAATGTCATTCATGCCAAATTGCAAAATCTATGAAGTTGGATGTGATATACCATTTTTTCAAACCTGACTGGGCCTGGCATACCGTGTCAAATGATGTAATTGGCTCTTTGCCTGTGAGTAGCCTAGGCAACAAATACATAATTGTTGCTATTGACCATTTAACATAGATGGGTGGAAGCGAAAGCAATTTGAGATGTCAGGGCCCTAATTACTGCCAAGTTCATTATGGATAATATTATCTATAAGCACGGATGCCCCCAGAAGATATTGACAGACAAAAGCACGAATTTTACTGCCCAAATGGTACAATGGCTAAATGAGTTGATGTCTATCAAAGGAGTGTTGACAACACCATACCATCCTGAGACTAATTGTATGGTAGAGTGAGTGAATGGCACTTTATTCAGCATTTTACGCAAAAACGCAGCCTTGGCGCCTTTTCAATGGGCAACTCAAATTAGTGTGACCATGTTTGCATACAATATCAGACACCACAGCAGCACAGGCCACTCTCCATTTTGACTTTTGTATGGTAGGCAGCCCGCTCTACCTCCTTTATTATACTCAGTACTCAGTTCACCTGACGCAAATAACCCAAATAACTATGTCAAGCAACTAGCGAAGACTTTAATCAAGTTGCAATTGGAAGCTTATCAAAATGTGATTAGTCAAAAAACTATTCAGAAGAGCTATGATGATGACAAACAGGCTACGGTGAATAAGTTTAATGATGGAGATTTAGTAGTATATTGTGACACTCATAGCGCAGGCTGCGCACACAAACTAGCCTCCTCTGGAAGGGTCCATTTATCACTTTGGAGAAATTGTCTGAAGATGTATATACCATTAAAGATCAAGGCAGCTGGGTTGTGAATCAAGTACATGCTAAGTTCCTTCATCCATATCATAAGGAATAATAATATAAAAAAGAAAAAAAAATAAAATAAAAATGAAAAGTAAAAATAAAAATAAAAATAAAAAAATAAAAAATAAAAAGTAAAAAATAAAAAATAAAATAATTGCAAATCATATAGTTTATTTCATAGACTGATGCCTTGCAGGCATTAGAATTAGGTATCCCCTCTTTGGTGGAAAGAGGAGAGCATGACCAAACTGGAGAAACCTGCAACGGAATCAGAGAGATGCGGACTTCATACAAGTTCCAACTGTCTAGACCCTGACAGAGATGCGCCAAAACCCAAGAAAGCTCAGCATCAGGCATGCTGGCCTTATTAGCTTAGGGAAGGCTATCAAGATGACATTCAAACTTCAAGGAAGGCAAAGAGTTAGACAGTGCGACCCAGGAAGAAGGGTATCCACCACTTATATCCAGTCAAGGTGGGGGAAGTGTTGAGGAATTGACTGGGCCTAATTGTCAGATATTTGATATCAACAATTATGGTTCAGGTG
Source organism: Massospora cicadina (assembly GCA_022478985.1). Lineage (NCBI taxonomy): Eukaryota > Fungi > Entomophthoromycota > Entomophthoromycetes > Entomophthorales > Entomophthoraceae > Massospora > Massospora cicadina. Next base: position 41,072 of record JAKSZP010018634.1, on the reverse strand, counting down.
TATCCTAAGTATCTGAACTTGGGACTTGCGGCCTAGTAATTTTATTTAATTATATTTGACTAGATGACATGGGCTCAAGGGCTTTGTTGGTTAGGTTGAACTTAAATTTAAGTTTTGATTTAATGACTCAGGCACGTGGGCTTTGTTGGTCTATATCAAAATTAGTTTTCAATGTTGGTCAAGTTTTCAATCAAATTAATTACTAATTAGTGATAAAATTCGCCTTGGTATGTGCTGCCAATTGCACGTGAAAGTGAATTGGTTCAGCTATTTTGAAGATATGATGAAATGCCATCTCAAGGATGATGATGGTGTTTACTCCAACTCTGAGGCTGAGCATGATGCCCTGAGTCAAAGTATTTGTAGACGTCATTACAAACTTTTTACATGGCTAAGGGTCACTGAAAGTAAGGCGTCATGGGTAAGATGTGGTTAACATCGAAACCTATAAATAACCCTTACATTTAACCTAATAAAATCATCCTTTAACTTATGGATTAAGTTTATAATTTATCTTATAACCTTTTGCGTTATTACTTTACTTTATATTAAAGTCAATCTTCACTTGGGATTAGTAGGATCAGGGCAGCATGACATCATCCAAGTGAAACGACTATTTATACAATTGAAGTGTTACCAAAAATTATAAATCATAAATTTAAATTCACCATCCTGTCTATTGTCCTCACACAATAGATGCTCAAAACCACATCCCACCCTCAAAGAAGAACCAGCCCTCTGAAGCAGACACCCAAATTTAACATATGCAAACTCCAAAGTTTAGGGTACATTGCACCATGCCATTTGTGAACACACTCCCTGATTAAGGGAAGCAATAATAGAGTAATGGCAATGTCTTCTGGTAATTGGGGGATCTGCTAGTTGGTGGAAGGCCTTAATGTGGTCATATAAACTCATGGCTAAACCTCACCACTGGAACAGTTAAACAGGAGTTTTGGCCTGACGCCGGAGAGGCCACCATTTATGAAATAATGGAGAAAAGTGAGGGAGGTGACTCCCCTAAGTGTGAGTTCTGGTACTACAGGGTGCAGGCCCATATTTTAGCTTCACCATCCAAGGCGTCCAGTAGAGCCAAGGTTTGATAATCTTATGATCTATGGTTTTATTTAACGTGGTTCATAATTTGAGTTCCACAAGAACTCCCAGAACCTGGTGAGCCACTTTGTCCAAAGGGCAGGATGTGGGTCCTATCACCATTACGTTGCATGCTTGTGCACTTAAGGTGAGGAGTTCAGATGTGCCGCTCAAATGACCAGTACTTGTTTGATGACTTTGATCAACGCTACTATGATCAACGTGTCAGGAGGGCGCGTTTAAGGACATATAAACTTTGTTTAGTAGTTGAAGAGCCCAGGTTCACAAATCCTGGGCCAATGAAATATCAATGGTGTTAATTGGCTGGGTTATTATGTCAGACAACCAACGTGCCAAGGAAAAACTTGGCTTCCATTGAGGGTACTTTAATATCCATGACAGCATCCACATTATGCACAGCATCGCCGTTCTGATAATTATAGCATAAAATCTGTGGGGAGATAAATGCGGGATATCTTAATCATTAAACAGCATTCCCATTCCAACCACCAAGCTGAGCACTGTAACATGAAGAGTAACCCAAGTTTTTAAACGTTGCATCAGTAAATCAACCACACGCAAAAAAAGAGTTGCTCAATCTAATGGAGTCTAGGTAATTTACTAATATATAAGAATAGTTCCCACTATAAACGCTTGGAAAAACTCAGCATTGCTCTGGTGACTCTGGTGTCCCACTTGGCTGAGGTACAGAGGCCAATCTGATCTCATTGCTTTCAGGGTCTCTGGAGTAACCTACAGATTACTTAGTAACCCAAGGCATCAGAAAAGTTCCCTTATTAGTCTTATAATTAAATGACCTAAATTCTTTGTGAATTTATTTTAAAATATAATAATATATTCAAGCAAATAGGTAGGTTTATTGTCATTAGTGCGACGTGTGGTGTATCTTTTTAGAACTCAAAACTGGGATTTGGACGCTGATACCTGCAGGTTATAACAAACCTCAAAGATAAAATTATTAAAATGATTTAGGCATTGCTGACCTTGATCCCAGAGTTGACAGCTGGCCAGAAACTAAATAAGATATCAATAAATTTAACTAAAAAATAAAGATTGATTTGATTTTTGAAATCAAAAATGAAACTCAGATTCTTCCATGCAACCATTGCATGAGATAGAGTTTCCTATGATTCCAGAAATTAGGAAACTATCTCATGCAAAACCAGTTGTTACAAGCACTGGTAATAATTTTGATCAGCCTTCAGGCATCAAAGGCTGACTGGTCGGGTTTGGAGGGGGAGACAGTTCTGTGTAACCAATGCGTCCATTCAGACCAAATACTCAACTCATCTGGACGTGAACTTGATAATGAGAATAGCAATTGTCTCATTTTTAATACTAATAGTTCTCCCCAAGGGTGCATTTGTCAGATTATCATTTCCATTCTCTTCATAATTTGTGGCAGATTGGATTGAATGATTGGTCATTAATGTAAGTCCTGTGGAACATCCCCTGTGCATTGATCGGGCTCTTTTTCTGTTCCCAAGTAAGAAGGTATTGAAGAGGGTGACTGTACCCCTCATTACCCAGGGCGACCTCACCCATGTGGTAGATAAGCGATGGGTAACAGCCCTCCCACTTCAGATCCCTCCCCCAGTGCCCACACTCACCTTGGCAGAACTAATACATCTAATCAAGGAAATCTGCGCTAAGATCACCAAAATGGAATTAATCAGTCCAAAATCAAGTGGGAACAAGCCCAATGATCAGATCCCATATAGTTGTAAAGGGATGAAGACTGATCCATAAGCCAGAATTGCTGACAGTTTTGATTTGGCCAACATCATGATTGTTAAAATTAACCCCCTCCCAAAATCATTGGGGATGATCCCCAACGTGCATGTAGTAGCATCAGACACCATCGATAGGGGTTTGAAGCTCCCTTCTAACAAATCAGGCATTATGGCTGATGCAACGTTTTTGACCAAACAAATGACTCAGCGACCAGGCATGGATGGGTTGGGCATCCCAAACCTGTTTCCAACCAATTGGGACTGCCCCTACATGGGGTGGCCTTGGGGGATTCCCATTGCTCATTGGGCCAGATGCTGTCATACCAACTGCTGGAAATGCAGTCAAGTCTCAATTTGGGTGTTCGAGGTTGAACTAACAGCAACTTGGCCTGCTGCCAAATTCTTTGACGTCAGTTCCCAGTGAGCTTATCTGTCCCCATTCCAAAATAATTCGCCAGTTAGGTTGAACTTGAGGGACCCAATCCCAGCTTGTTTTCTCATCAATCAACCACTATCTAATCAGTTGCATCACACTGAGATAATTGTTGGTCAATTTTTCTTTCTTTATTTTCCATTAAATACATTTCCCAAAATTTAATTTTTTATGTTTAAAATAAACTGCCTTTTCCACTGACACTCACACACCCTTTGGGGTTAACGGCCATATTTGTCTGGTATTTTATTATGTGCCTGTATAAGATTCTGGCTCACCAGCAGTTATTGGCGAACCTCTTTTCCAGTCTCATATCCGTCATACCAACATTAGTGCCTCTGGCATTCTGGTTTGCTATTCAGGTGCTCTGGCACCTAGGCTGGCAGGCCAGTATAATTCTATCTTGCTGTTTGCCTGACAATTACGCTCCTGTTGATAATCCAAATATGTATTTCATGGTCATATGGGGTGTGTAATACTCCAATGGGACAATTTTTGAGGTTTTCTTTGCTGATGGAGGCTAATTCTATAATTACCAACAAGATGGCCAAGACTATTCCTGTTACTAATGAGCGGGGGTCCTCCATTGATTAACGTGGTTCCTTCAAGGCAACCAGAAATTTTGAAATTTTGAATTATTTTTGGTGGTTATTAATGATTTATTGAAGAAAAGCTTTTCTTACCAATTACTATCACTTATTAGTAAATAAAAAATTCAAACAGAACAATTTGATAATCAATAACAGGTGAGATGAGCACATTTAATAAACAAGGCCAGGATTGGGCAAACGCAGTAAAAGGTAGCAGACCCAGATCTGCACCACCCAAAGGCACCAAGCGCACATGAGTAAACGAAAACCAAAGTAAAAATAAAAACCTGAGGTGATGCACCCTGCGAGTTTCATGGATTTTCTAGTAAAATACTGCAGTTACATGGAAGTGTCCCACTCTCAACCGCTGTCATCAGTTTAACATGGGATCCATGTATTTTTGGGCACAAAGGCACCGGCAATGTGGGAAAAAATTGGTGAAGCCCTACCAAAATTATTCCTGCATGCTGTGTACATGACAACCCACACTATCCGCCATGGTTGGGTGGACCTTAGATTCAAGACAGTGGAGGAAGCAAACAAAGCCACAAAGGTCATAGTAGTGATTGACCTTTCCTAACAGCCAACGTTTGGTATCAGCCAAATGTACACGCTGGACAGAATCCAAAGATATATTTATAAGTTTTGACTAAGTTCTGACAACACTGGCATTCACAGTATTCAAACAAAATTTCTGGGAGGGCTTGGAATCCTATGAAGAAATTAAAAAATTGAGATGCTAAGATTTCAGATGATGCTGATTCTTAGCACAGAAAAGGCAAAAGCAATTACTTTTTTAAGCCTGAGGTAGCAGAGTATATCACAAAAATCCCACACATCGCATCCTTCACTAGTGACAGGAAAAAAATCCCATCTTTTCCATGCAACAGTGGAAAGTGCACCCATATGCAACCACTGTCAGGCCTTTGGGAACAAGATCCATGCTTGTCCCATAAAAGAAGGCCTAAGACATATGGAATTCTGTGAGGAAGAATTGCGCAGAGATGACTCAGAGTATATTAAAATCACTGATATCACACAGGCATTCAACTAAAGAGAATTTGGACAATATAAAATTATCGACCAATTTTCCCAAAAGAGTGGAAAATAACCCAACAGGCTTGCAGCTTGGCCGTGGCTAAGGAAAAGGCCTCAGTGGAATCGTCCATTTCGCCTGAACAGATTCAGGAAGACATGGAAGAACTAGAAACAAGTTTCCAATAAAATTCACAGAAAAAAGCAACCAATCCTAACAATCAGGATTCAGCAAAACCCAATTTGGAAGCAAATGCATCAGCACAGAGGTTCAGCACATCCCCCAAAATTTTGAATTATAACCCAAACGGGTTGGATTTAACAAATTAAATGCGTCAGACAAAGAATTTTATCAATGAGAACACACAATTGCACCGCATTGATAGATTGAATCCAACAAAGGCAAGAAATGAACAAAAACAGTGGTAATGAAAGGGGCAGAATATACCTCAGTGCCTACTCATCAATATGGAACCTGCATCAAGGACGCAAAGGTGAGCAAAGAGGGTGAGGGAGTAGGGCTGGGGGCCTTGTTAACCACTCTTGAGGCGCACCGGTCATCTCAGTAGAGATAGGGATGCTGAACATAGTGGGATTTAAGGCCTTAACGTCCTGGGCAAAGAAGTTGATTCTCCAACAACCCCTCTGTGGAAATCCTGGGGGTGCAGGAAACCCAATGTCCACAGGGAAAGGAGGAGGCATGGGAAAACATACTCCTTACAACAGTATTGTTTTGGTTGTAACACTGTGGGGTGATAGTACATGCAAACCAAAAAATTTTAATTCATTAGTAAAAATTCGTTTTTGGATAGCTGAATAATAGCTGTTACCTTCTCATGGCACAAAGAGGTGCATACGTTAGCCAGCATGTAAGCACCAAACTGTGCAAAAGAGTGTCAAAAATTTCTTCCAGCTTTGGCACAACTCCATCTTCCAGCAAACAATTTCATTATGGAAGACGTTAACTGCTGGATTAACCCAGACACTGATTAATGGCCGCACACAATGGAGACACCACAAGGGCATGTGGAACTTCACGTGTTAAAAGTCACCTTGGGACTAAATGATCCACTACCTAAAAGGTCACCCCTCCTACAGAACATGACACGCCCACATGTGCATAATGGTACATATCTCTATGTCACAAATAGACCTAATACTCACGCCGCTAATTTTCCAACACCAAAGTATAAATTCAAAACTAAAAATGAATTTTCTGACCACCGACTAGTTTTAGTGTCCTTCACACCAGTAAAAACAATTATCCAAGCACCCAGAGGTGCAGAATACACCTAGAAAATTTAGCACCTGGCTTACACTCCTGGGTGGAGGAAATACCCTCAACATGGGATTTTCAGAATCATTTTGTTCAGACCCAATGTTCACCTGGGAAAATCTAAGAAATCAACAAAACAACAGATAAAACACAAAGCATCTTGAAGATACAGGGCAGCTTCAGCCATTATTAAACGCACCTTGGCATAATCTTAACACCTGGAAAACAATGTCCCACGCACAGGATACAGTACTGTATGGGGACGCAGATGGGCAGAGGTTTCTGCACGTCTAACACCTTGATATGTGAACACCAACACCACATTGGTGTTCAATACAGAGCAAAAAACCTAAAAGATGGAGAAACTTGTTTAAAATATTTTTCCATCAATTTTATGCTCAAAAGAACATGGTTGCCTGCTCACAGGTCTGGCGACTGGATAAATTCATAGCAGAAACGCCCAAAGAAGTATTGACTGAAGTAAACAGGATTTAATCAAATTAATATAAATTTGACTCAGTCAAACTTAATAAAAATCAAAAAAATTCTCGCAAATGCACATGTCAACACTGCAGCTCATTCCACTAATTAATTAATTTAATATTTTGTGAGGAATTATGAGAAGAGTTGCACAGTGCACCACAAGGGAAATGCTCTGGACCTGATGGGCTTCACTAAAAATTTTACAAAAAAATCTTTTAACAACATATCTAACATTCTTTTAGCTTACATGAATAAGTGCATTATGTAGACATGCATTATATTTGGAGTCAAAGAATCATACACAGTAACACTCTTCAAAAAAAAAGATAGACTAAAGCTAATCAATAGGCAACCAATCTCCATACTCTTACTGACATTAAAATATTACAAAAACATGGCCAAACGATTAGGGGAAAAAGCAACTGATGTGATACCACCATCAAAATATGTATCTGTCCCAAGAAGATCCATATGGGACAATATTCACACAGTTGTAAATGTCTGCCAATCTAAAGCCTCTGGGCGCTTGTCTTTTTAGATCAACATAAGGCATATGACAGGGTGAATTGGACTTATCTCAGGGCCTGCTTTCAAAAATCAAACTTTCAAATACGTTTATAAGCTGGATGATGTTGTTCACAGAGTCAGCCATCATGACTATGCGTGGAGCAGGTTTTTAACTAGCCTAGTTTTTCCACAAAGGGACTCAAACAAGGGATCCTCTAAGCCTTTCCTATATAATTTTAGTCTTGATCCCCTAATCTGGAATACAAATTCCCTCATCAATGTAATTAATGTCTATGGTTAACCACCAGTCAAAATGATGGCTTTCGCTGATAACTGTGTGGTGGGTATCTTCAACAACCAGGATGCTCGCATACTTAAGAAAATTATACAAGAATACTCTTCCAGACATTTGCCTCCCAGGCCTCAGAAGAAGAATGTTGTGGGTCAAAATCCGCTTAAATGAGGAAATGTCGGCCATTTACAAGTTTGCAATGAGTCAAAAAGTAATTTAATTAATGTTAATATCGATATTGAGGAAATCGGCCAAAAGACCCTGGCCAATTCTCAAAGTTCCCCATTAATTGGGGTAACACCATTTCAAAACCCAGTCAGGAGGTAAACAACAAATTAAATGGTCAGGTTACTCTGACCACACAACGGACTTTGGGGCAACTAGCGGAAGGTATCCCTCAACCATCATCAAGTCCTTCACAACACTTATGTGGGAGAACCCCATTATAGGCATGGCGGAGGTCCTCCAAGGTGAAATTATTTTCTCTAGTGGTGATTAGTTGAAGTACAAAAAAACCTTACGCATGGGTACATTATGCCACAAAACCCCAAGTATCATTTTCACAAAAAGTAACTCACCTTTCCTACGATCTGATAGGAGAGTTTATTATATTTCCTAATTTGGAATGTGTCAAAGCTATTCCAAAACTATCCTTGAATTCCCCCCAACCCTTGAAATCAGATAAAGATTGTTTTGGGCAGATATTGAGGGATCGCTTTTTAACTTTACCCCTTTTTACTAATAAAAACACATAAAACCCAAGTTTTTTAATAGTAATTTTTAAAAAAATAATTTAGACTTTTGTGAGATCCAGCGTCGTTAGCACCAGTGAGCACCTAAAAAGCTAAATTCCTACAAAATGGTGCTCACTACAGGGGATCCCTGTACACCAAAAACAGTTGCTCTTGAAAAGCAACTAAAAAGCGCTTTGTCCCGCCTTGAGGAGCTTAAGCAGCGCCATTATAAGTTCCCCCTTAAGGACAAGTTCACCCATGGTGAAGGGAGCATAGCTTCCTTCTTATATTCTATGAATTAGTAATGCAAGACCTATCAGATAAGCAAAAAGTTAAACACATCCTACCTTGCTTGAGTCATTTAGCACAAGAGATGATTTTCCTTATCTGAACCCTTTGCACATTTGTGTAGATGTTAAGCAAGCGCTTAATGATGGTTTGGCTCCAAACAGAGTTTTCAACGGCAGAAACAGGCCTTTATGTGCCTTAGTTTGCAAGAGGGCAAATCTTTTACCTCTTATGTTGAGAGCTTCAATACTAAAGCTCAACCTCTGTTGCTTGCCATAAATTCTCTCTTGATGAGGCAATTGCAGCTATCTTGGCTGGCTTGGCATCTAATCCTCCCTTGGCGATGCATCTCTCTTCCATAAAGCGCACTTTCACAACTGTATGAAATATCAAGGAGACCTTATAAGCAGTTGCTGATTTTATGAGCTTGCTCCTACCCAAGGATGTTTGAGTCATCTAGTTATACCAACTAAATTTGTTTCTACTACTGCTGTTACCCTTTGGAAACCTGCTCTTACGATGTTGCCAGCACAAACAATCACTCCTTCCTATAACAATAAGCTGATGGTACTGGCTGTGACAGGGCAGTGCATCCCTGCATCTTCAGATAAAAAGTTAAGTCGATGAAAGTCGTTGACCCTTTACTTTGTCTATCTTTATCTTCAGAGAGGCCTTCCCATATGGTTTCAAAGCCTGCTCTTTCGCATAAACCCCTTTCTTGGGTACCAATTCCTCCCACTAACAGTGGGCTAAATGACTAGGTCATAAAGGCTAAACCGCCTGTTTCACAAAAGCACCCAGCCATTGAGAAACCTAAGACTGTTGAAAATAAAGTATCTACCTCTCCATTGCTATCCACCTCAGCCTCTCAATTTGGATAACTCTAGTCTGAAGCCTATCTCTTTGAGGCTGCACCAACCCCCTGCTTTGAAAGTTGAAACTCAAGCGATGGAAATTCCAACGCCTTCCCAAAAGTTGATTAAGTGGAGGAACAACCCCTTGACTTATCCTCCTATAAGGGTAGGCCTGATCCTACCCCACCTCCTATAAGCTTTCTAACCTGCATTGATAACCCCTCTGACAATGAGTCTGAGGGGGTAATGAATATGGTGGTCATTACATTTTAGGAGCCCCAAGTGAAGTGGAGGTACCTGATAATTTGAATCCAGTGAGAGTCATTTGGGTTAAAATCCCTCGTCACACTTATCTTTGGCATGTGATAAGGGGTCTTGAGATTTTTCACACTTCTAGTGATGTGGACCAATTCATGGCTACGTTTATACAATATTTTAAGGGTGTGCTTACCTTGCAGACTATCCAGCAGAAATATCATGAAACTGAAAAACGCCTTGCCTCCACTCTTCAACTAAAACAAGTCCTCGCTCTTCCCCCTCTGTCAGCGCTACAGTTCCTTAGACAGGCACCGGGTTCGCGGTGGCTTGAAGCTAAAAAATTGGAAAAGAGCACCGAGGAGGAAACGGAAAAATGAGTTAGAATACTGAATAATTTACTAAATTAAAATGCTTCAATATTTATAGGGTGTGTTGGGAATCAGTGCCTTCAGGATCTTCAGAGCCTCATCCAATAAGGATCTTTACTGATCTTCTGGAATGGCCTCCTTGAGGGCGTCCTCGTTGGATAGCATTGCTCACCTAACTAAAAGGGTGGAAAGGCTGATCCACGTGACTCAGGAATAGGTGAGGATGATCCTGAAAGAGTTTAGCTTGGTTAGGTTTGATGACCGATTTGGCATGGCCGGATTCAGAAGATGGGAATTTGATACAATTTTATCTTAAATCCTGACAAGGCCCCCATCAAGATCCTGTCAGAGGGGGTGTATGGCCGGAGGAACCAACCATGCACCCAGTTTACAACAGTCCCCTGATTGATGTCAGCAATGGAGTACTCAGACTTCACCTTGTGTATAACTTTGTAGGGTCCAGACCACAGTACGTTGAGCTTGTTCTGTTGGCCTCCAGGTCAATGATGATAAAAGAGAATGAGGTCACCTAGTTGAAATTCTGATAAGGAGGGTCATCCGAGATTTGATCAGGATGTCTCTCTTCCAGTGGTGGTAATAATGCCTTGAGTGGCTTGGGCTTGGAGCTGGACAACTTTATCGGCTAGAGCCCTCATATTTAAATTGGCATTCTCAGGAGTGGAGGCTTTGAGCAGGGGCTGGATGCTACTGGATAGCTGAGGTGACCGCCCATACAGGGCTTCAAATGGGGACATTTTGATGACATGGTGATAGCTTACCCGATAAGCAAGCAAGGCGTTGGGCAAATAGTGGTACCAGCGGGCAGGATCTGAGGTGGCCAACTTATGCAGGATGGAGACAAGAGTTCTGTTAGCCCGTTATACCACCCCATTAGTAGAAGGGTGGTAGGGAGCAGCGAAACTCTAAGTGGTTCCAAATAGCGAAGTTAATTCCTGTACTACCTGGGAGGTTAAGTTCAAACCATTGTCTGAGAGCGAGGTCTGGGGGCACCCGTGCTGGGTGAAAATGGAGTGAACAAGAAACAGGGCGGTAGCCTTAGCGGTGGCTGCAGGTAATGAGATCGCATTGGCCCACTTAGTTAGATGGTCTATGGCAAGGATGTTATACTGTGACCATGTAGCCCTGTGGGGAGGGGACCCGCCATGTCAATACTAATGACATTGAAAGGTTTAGTTGGCACAACAACGGAGTTTTGATATCAAGGGTTGGCCTGGTCTTGGGATCAGCAGGTCATACAAGCTTCCAGAACCTCTTGGATGGTTTCAACCATTCAGTCCCAGTAGCAGCGTAACTTCAGCCACTCATGGGTCTTCTTGACCGCACCATGCCCAATAGTCATATGGCCTTCTAGGATGATGTCAATATGAGAGGAAGGCCGGACGTAGGGCGCCACCTCTTGTTGACTTTCTTGTAGAGTAACCCATCCTTGATCTGGGTGTCTTGAGTCATCCGGCAGAGTTCATCTTGGACCTGGGTGGATTCCAGTTCCCATTGTTTGGGCTGTCCTATCAAGTCATAGAGCCGATCCTCCTCTGAGGTCAGAACTGCTAATACCAGCATCCTGGAGAGTCCATCAGCGTTTTGGTGAATAGCGCCAGCGCGGTGGATGATGGTGAAGTTGTAGCTTTGTAGTTGTAGGGCCCACCTGGCCAACCGTCCATTTGGGTCTTTCATTTGTTGCAGCCATCAAAGGGAAGAATGGTCGGTAATAATAGTAAAATGGGTACCATAGAGGTAGGGCCAGAAATGCTTGATGGCTAAGAGAACTGCTAGGCATTCCCTCTCGGTGACGCTGTAGTTCCGCTCAGCCTTGCTTAGGGTCTTGCTAAAAAATTCTACGGGATGATAAACCTGGTTCTCATCATGCTGAGCCAGGATAGCCCCAACAGTGATGTCGCTAGCATCTGTGAACAGCAATAAAGGTTGGTCGAAGTGAGGATAAACTAGAACAGGTTTAGTACATAAGGCCATACGTAAAGCGTTGAAGGCCTGTTCCTGCTCAGGTCGCCATTTGAATGGTACATTTTTTGTAGAAGGTAGAACAACAGCTCGGCGAGGTCAGCAAACTGTGGGATGAACTGACAGTAATAGCCCACCATACCTAAAAAGACTTGAATATCTTGTAGGCTTTAGGGGCGTAACATCTTTTCTATGGCGTTGACTTTGTTGAGGATAGGTTGAATGCCATGACTGGAGACCTTATGGACTAGAAACTCTAGCTTGGGCTGGAAAAAGGAGCACTTTGAGAGCTTGATCTTGATGGAGGCCTACCGGAGATGCTCAAAGACTTCCTTAAGATGTTTGACATGTCCATTAAAAGTTCGCGAAAAAATTTTGATGTCATCCAGGTAGATGAGGACACAGGAGAGCTTCAGGTCCCCAAGAATCCCATCCATGGCGCGCTGGAACGTGGCTGGGGTATTGTAGAGGCCTTGGGGCATCCGGGTGGGCTCAAACAGCCCTTCATGGGTGATTAGAGCACACTTGGCTCAGTCTTTGGGAGCAAGCTCGACCTGTCAATACCCGCTGGCGAGATCCATGGCTGAGAAGTACTGGGAACCCGCAAGCAGATGAAGTAAATTGTTGATCTGGGGAAGAGGATAGCTGTCCTTCCTGGTGATGGAGTTAAGTCATCAATAATCCATCACCACCCGGTGCTTGCCATCCTTCTTTCAGACCAGCAAAAGAGGGGAAGACCAAGGACTATGTGAAGGGACCAAGAGCCCCACTTTGAGCAGCTGTTTGAGTTCTACCATGACCTGGGCCTCTTCACCCTTGCTCTTGCAGTAAGGCTGAGACCAAAAAGGGGGGCATCCCCGGTTTCTACATGGTGGAGGACTCCGTTCATCCTTCCAAAATTGTATGTTGAAGTGGAGAATAGATCCAAGTATTCCTCCAGGAGCTCCTGAACTTTAAGTCACTGTTCATCAGAAAGGTCCTTTACTATGTTAGCATTGACCAAATTAACCAAGGGTGGTAACTCCAAGCCAAATACCCTTAAGTCCCCAAAGCTTCAGATGTCAGTAACAGCCCCCATTGGTAACAGGCAGATTTAAGTGGCGGGTTGGTTAGGACCTATAGCTTTTGGTTTGTCAGTCAGGTTGGCTAGCAACACTGATATTGATCCATCATACACTGGATCAAGGATTCCGGGGCAGGTCAGCACTTCCTTGGGAGATGGGTTATCTAGGCCTCAGCTCCCAGTAAATACCCCAAGGGGACGTTGATGTGGATCCAGGTATCGATAACAACTTGGGATTTTGGGGGCATGGTAGTTGCCCGGTTCAAGTAAATCAGCATCCCCTCTGATCCATCCCCAGCAGGAGGGGGTAGCCAGACTCAAGAGCCCCAGATGTGGTACTCGAGCCGATTGATTCATCCTTTGGTCTCCAGTAGGCAGGCTCAGGCCTTGACATCAGCCCTAGAATCATGGGCAGTCTCGAAGACCAGAGGGACTCGATGTCCTAAAAGGGAGAGAAAACCACCGTTGTAGTGGATAACAGCCAAATAGTCTCAAAGAAACTGGGTCCTGAGGAGCATATCGTAGCTAGTGTTGTCCATAGCGATGGTAGTTGTATCCAAAGCAAGCTTTCTGAACCAAATTGGTAGAGAGGAATAGGCCCCTATGGATTGAGTGCACTGGGGGCCATCCGTGCCATACTCCATGTAGTGTGACATATTGGGGGCGACCTTGATGCGTTTCATCAGCTTGGAAGAGATAATGTTCACGGGGGAGCCACTGTTGACTATGGCGTAAACTGGAATCTTGTGGACCCAGATGGTGACTCGGGTGACCAAACTTTTAAACTGAGGCGGCAACATAAGGAACATGGGAGAATCATCAGAAGAAGAGTAAGCAGTATCAATGTCTTTTATTGTCATTAGATACCGCAGCTACTTCCTCGGGGTTAACAGCTTCTGGTTTGTGTGTAGGGGATACTTGAGGCTTGACAGGGGTGTCAGCATGGAGCGCCTCATGCTTCATGCTGACTTCCCTTTTCCCGCCTCCTCAGCTAGACGTTTCCAACAAGTCTTAGCGCTATGCCTAAAGCCATTGCAATAGGTGCACTGAGGATGGGTGTGACGGTTGAAGTCTATCCTCAGCATCACATTGCCCTGATCTTTGGTAAGACAGGGCAGGCTGTGTCTGTATGTATGGAGGAGGAGGGGGCGTTGGTTCTGGCAAGGACGCCTAAGGGGCCGGAGCTTGGAGTAGGCCAAGGAGCAAGATGGGCGTTAAAGCCAGAACAAAACGGAAAACGAGTAAAATGGGTAGTTTTGAGATTCAATTTGGATTTAAATCGAGAATGGAATGAAACAGGTGCTTGGGAGTTTCGCGGTTCGATTGGGATTCAAAATGGAACTGGCGCGGAACCGTTGAGGATTGGAACTGGCACGGAACCATTGAGTAAAGATTCCGTGATCCTGCTGTAAAGTTTACACCAAACATCATTCAAGTTGGCAATGGCACCATAAGCTTATATTATATTTTATTTTAGCTTTTAGCATGGGTATATAGGGAAGGAACTGGGAGCTGGAGGCTCCTCAGTTCTGTTTTCTATCAACTTGGCTAAATATTAAATAAAGGAACTTAAAATTCATATATTTATAATTTGGGTTTATTTTAAAGATATTGCCTAACTGTAGCCATGTTTGGCTTAAATCAACAAGAATTGGATTTTGAGAGTGAGCTTGGGAGGGCTATTGCCTCCCTCTATACCTTGTCTTGGAGTCAAGACATGTTGCTGGGGTTAAGTATACTTGCAACTGTTTTCCAGGGGGTGCTTGTCCGATCTTGTAGCGCGCGCACCAGGAGATTAGTATCAGGAGTCCTGTCAGCCCTATGGTCTTTAACATGGACCCTGTTGCCCAACTCATTCGTGGCTCATTGGAAGGAGCCAGTGCGTTACAATGGGGGCTTTCTGGTTTTTGAATACATGGACCCTAGGGCGGTTAGAGGGGCCAGTGGACGCAGCTTTAGAGTGCAGGATTATGGCAGGGATATCGTTGAGGGCCTCCTTAATCTCCCTGATACAAGTGAACCCATTCTTCTGCCTGATCATGTGCATCTGGACCTCAGGATAGGACCCCAGGGCGAAGATGATGGTGGTGATGGCGTCATCCAGAGTGATACGGTTTGTCATAACCAAAGGTTGTGCCTGAGCGTAGAACCGGTTGGCAAACTCTATAGGGTTTTCTCCTTTATCCAGATGAATACCCATAAGCACTTGCTTTTGATTGCTAGGGTTTGGTTGATGCCAAATTTTTGGAACAAGGCGGTATGGACCATTTCCCATGTGTGGCATTCCTTCAGATGGGGAGTCATGATTTCCCAAGTGGTGCTGTCTAGGCAAGAGTGGATATGCTTCACCTTTTGTCAATTGGTGGCCTCCTCCATAGAACTCTCATAGGCATACAGGAAGGAGGCGATACTCTCCTGTCTGGGGGTGAACTTTTCCTTGAAGCTAGGCTTAAAGTTAGCAACAATAGGAGTGGAAAGGGTGTTAACGCCTAAGATAGGGGTCAGCTCTGAGATCTCCATTTCTGCATATTCTTGAGGAACCCGCTGATCTAACCGCCTCCGCAAGCCTTCTAAGTCCTCTTGTATGTAGTCCCAATTTTGACTGAGGGTGGTAGCGGACGCCTTGCTGGCAACCTGCTCCTTTAAGGATTAAATCTCAGCGTTCTGTTGTTGGAGCTGGTTTTCAATGGTGGCCAACTGGGTCTCAAACCCACAACACATTGTTTCAAGCTGGGAGATGCAAGCGTCAGTAAGCCTTGTGAAAGCGCTGAGGTTATCCATCTCACTTGACAGCGCTTCAATGGAGACCCTGGGGTTGAGGGGGACACCATCCAATTGGAGCTTGCACCACAATGACACCTTTTAGATCTGGTCCCGCAAGGCAGCCAGGGCGGTTATTATCCCTTTTCTAGGGGTCTTTGGTTTGCCTGAGGCTGGGGGCCTGAAGGCCCTCGAGGCCCATGTGGTCCCTCAGATCCAGCTGGCCCTTGACGCCCCTTGGGACCTTCTGGCCCAGCATCCGTGGGGGGATAGTCAGGAGAGGCCAGCTCTTGGTAGCGCTGCTGTAAGGACCATACCAGTTCTTTGAATTGTTGTAAACGCTGGGTCCATGTTGCTTCAAACAGCTGGGCGTTTTGGTGAAACTGCTCCTCGAGGTAGCTGGAGATGCTGCTATCTAATACCACGACTTGATCGCGGATCTCATTGATTAATCATTGGTTATTGAGAATAGCTTCACGATTGTCATGCATGAAGGAGGAGGCAGCATCGTAGAAGTTGATAATATAGGAATGTAAATTTTGGGTGAGCCCTAGGTTCTGGGAGACCTCCTGATGGTGTAATCCAACTAACTGGAGGAGGTGATGAATTGCAGGGTGGACAAAGTTACGAAGGTAGCAATCAGGCCCCAAGTTAAGCTCCCCAGCAGGTAATACGGCCAAGGCGTAGAGGTCCTGCATTGTGGATGGTATGGCGGAGGCGCGGGAGTGGCTGGAGTGGGCACCCTCAGTGTAGATTCCGTGGACTAATTGTTGAGTGACATCAATGGTATGTTTGAACTGAAGTTGGTATTGGCTCCCATCTAGGGAGGGCAGCGAGAGTTGGAAGGTGGCATGGAACTCTAGCCTTTCCAGCTGTGAGGGCGGCGTTGCGTATCATAAAGTACTAACCCATCGAGTAACGCTCCTCAATTGACCAGTCGTTTGGTCGTCATGGCTGCTATTGGTTTCCAATTTTGTGATAGACGTTTTCACTTGGGTCAGCTTGGAACCCTGTAGTGAGCACCACTTCTGTTGGCGCTACAGTTCCTTAGACTGGCGCCAGCGTTTGCAGTGACTTGAAGCTGGAAAAATTGGAAAAGAGCACCAAGGAGGAAATGGAAAAATGAGTTAGAATACCAAAAAATTAATTAAATTAAAATGCTTTGATATTTATAGGAAGCGTTGGGACTCGGTGCCTTTGGGATCTTTAGAGCCTCATCCAATCAGGATCCTTACTGATCTTCCGGAATGGCCTCCTTGAGGGCGTCCTCAATGGATAGCGTCGCTCACCTGACTGAAGGGGTGGAAAGGCCGCTCCACCTGACTCAGGAATAGGTGAGGATGATCCTGAAAGAGTTTTAGCTTAGTTAGGTTTGACAACCAATTTGGCACAGCCAGATTCATAAGATAGGAATTTGATACAAATTTTATCTTGAATCCTGACACCCTCCTAGGATGGTACTTTAACTAAAGTGGAGGTCGTTGTTAATGGAGTGCAGGATAAAGCTATACTTAACACTGGGTCCCTGGTTAACGTTGTGTCAATAAAGCTCATGAAGATGACTAAGCTGGCCCCTGACCTTGACTACACTCAAGAGTTTAAAATGGCTGGGCCAAACAACACTCGCGCCATTGGAGCCTACTCTTCTCTTCCCATAAGGTTTGGGAAGCTTCTCTTGTCAGCTCCAGAAGTGGCTTTAACTAGTAATACTTTTACATATTAACTCATTGTAACCCAATTTATGCTTGAGTTTAAAGGCGTTATTAATTTGAAGCAGGGCTATCTCTCTCTGCTTAACTATGCGGTTCCTAAGATTCTGTCTAATGATGAGCTCAATAAAAAGGATTATGTTTTCACAGTTGAGTAAACTCTCCTCCGCTTTATCCCTGTAACCACAGCGAAGAGCCATACCAAAATGTTGCCTCCATCAGTGGACGCATTGGAGGGTATCCCTTTCTATGCTTCTGAAGAGGTGGTCATTAAGGCTGGGGAACAAAGAATAGTTGACACGATAATTACCATGTAAATCCCTCGCAAATGCCTACTGCACCTCATCAGCATAGATGAAGTTAGTCCTTTTGAGTCAAGAGTTTTTCCAAGCGTGTTAGACCCTGCCTATCAACAACTGTCAACCTTATGTTAGGGATTCTCACCAAGAAGGATTTGGTTTTAAAAAAGCATCAAGAAATCGGAAGAGGCATTCTAATTCCCCTTGAGGAAATAAAGCAAGTTCACAGTAATAAATCAATGGTGGATATGGGGTTACCCACTGACCAATCTTTATGTACCCTACCTTCTGTCAAAATCTCTGATAAACTAATCCATCTTAGTTGGATAAAGTCCACACCTTACTTGAGGCCTACAGAGACATTTTCTCCAAATCTGACATTGACTATGGGCATACGAAGGGGTGGATGCATACAATTGACGTTGGTGATGCTAAACCTGTTTGCTATAAGCCCTAACTTAAATCAAAAGTTGAGGAGCTACAGATGCAGACGTAGCTCAAACAGCTGCTGGATGCCAGATTGCTGGTGCCTTCACAAAGCCCTTGGTCCTCCCCCTGTTATTTTTGAAGAAGAAAAATGGAGGTCATCAGGTAGTGATGGACTACCTCAAATTAAAAAACCTCACCAAGAAGAAGAGTTACTATATCCCTCGCATTAATGACGCTTTGGACCAACTTTCTGGGTCCAAATACTTCTCCGCCATAGACCTGGCTAGCGGTTGTTGGCAAACAGACCTTTCTCCACAAGACCAGGATAAATGTGCGCTTATCTGCAGTGAGGGTCTCTTCCAGCCTACCCAACTCCACAAGGGCTGTGTAACGCACCTACCATTTTCCAGCGAGTGATGGATAATATCATGAAGGATCTAAAATTAAGCTGCATCATTGTCTATCTCAATGATATAACAGTCTTCTCTAAGACTTTTGATGAACATCTCACACATCTTAAGGAGGTGTTTTAATGCTTGCGGGCTTCTAATATCAAATTAAAGCCCTCTAAATGCACATTTTCCAGAGGAAGCTGGATTTCTTGGACACTATATCTCTAAAGATGGGATACAAATTGCTTCAAGATAAAGTCGAAGCATAAATAAGATGCCTGCGCACAAAACCCTTTGCAAGATTCAGGTATTCTTGGGTATGATGGGGGTATTACCATCAACTTTATACCAAAATATGTGCAGCTCAGTGAGCCCTAGTAAGGCTCTTAACTAAGAACACCCCTTTTTATTGGGGTGCTGAACAAAAAGCTGTCTTTGAGACCCTAAAGACAATGTTACAAAATGACCAATACTCCGTCACCCTGACTACAGCAAACCCTTCATGTTGTTCATTGATGCCTCTGACTACTCTGTTGGTGCAATATTAGCTCAGTTGGATGAGCATGGAGTCGATCATCCTGTTTCTTACTTTAGCAAGATGCTTTCAAAAGCTGAGCGTAAATATAGCGCCACGGAAAAGGAGTTCTTGTCTGCCCTGCTTGCTGTCAAACACTACTGCCCATTCATATATGGGACTCCCTTCTAAGTAATTACAAACCACGCTTCAATAAAGTGATTGCAAAATATGAAAGATCCCAATGGCGGTTGGCTCGCTGGGCTCTTAAGCTTTAGCATAATGATATGACCATTGAGCACTGAGCTGGGACACGCCATATGAATGTTGATAAGCTGACGAGGCTGACTGTCCTTCACCTTGACAATAGCAAAGCTGAGCGGTTGCATGACCTCCTAATGACTCCTGACGCATGGACTGATGAAGGTGAACCAGTACAGAAGGTGCTCGCTCAGCACTCCCAAAATATGAAGGTGGAGAATGGAAAATTATATAAGAAAGTAGGAGTAAATTGGTTGCCTTACCTCCGGCCATCTGAGCGAGTGCCTGTCATTTTAGAGTATCACACTCTCATGGGTCATGGTGGAGTGCGCAAAACCTATGAGTGGTAAAAGAGAGGTACTATAGGGAGGGCATCATGGAAACCATAACTGAAGTCTTGGACGCATGATTAACCTGTAAAAACAAACCAGCTTCAAGACCCTATATCAGTATCAACCTACGACGCCCCACCAACCCTTCCACACCATAAGTCTGGATGTATTAGGTCCTCTTCCTCAAACTACAGGTAATCGCTATATTTGGGTTAGTATTGATCATTTCAACAAGTGGGTTGAAGCTGTTGCTCTTCCTGCTCAGACTGGTAAGGCCACGGCCACATTTTTACACCAGTACATTTTCACCTGGCATAGGTGCTCCCAGATCTTCCCATGTGACAATGAGAAAGATTTACTTCCTGAGTATGTAAAGCTCCTCACAACTTCTATAGGAGCTCAACAATTCTTCTCAGCCCCATATAACCCATCCACAAATGGTGCGGTATAAAGAGTTAATGGGACCCTGGTCTCAATATTATGCAAAATGGCCACTTCTGACCCTCTCCACTGGGATCTTTATTTACCATTGCACTCATGGCCTACTATATTAGCTATCATCACATCCTCAAAATTTCCCCCTTC
This sequence comes from Massospora cicadina, assembly GCA_022478985.1. Taxonomy (NCBI): domain Eukaryota; kingdom Fungi; phylum Entomophthoromycota; class Entomophthoromycetes; order Entomophthorales; family Entomophthoraceae; genus Massospora; species Massospora cicadina. The sequence continues at coordinate 20,781 of JAKSZP010018634.1, read as the reverse complement.
TGGGTGTTATATATGGGCAAGAACTGGGGGTGCCAGCCCTAATAGCTAAGGATATTTTCTCTGATTGGACTGATCCTGAACAAGCCATAAAAAAGTTAGCTCAACACATCATCCAATTACAAGCAGAGGCCATGACTAACTTATCTAAGACTGTTACCAAAGAAGGCCAAGCTGAAAAAGAGCTCAGGGCCCCTCTCCCTTCATTCCAAGTATCTGACTTGGTACTTTATTACCATAACTGAATCAACCAAGAATTGAAAATCTCAGTTCTGTCTGGGAAGGGCCTTTCTCAGTCACATACAAACGAGGGGAGAGTATTCTAACAAATCTCTCTCCTATGGACTCACCGTCAACTGTGTCCATGACCATTTCCTCCAGCCCTACTCACTCCCCAACATTCTTGAGGGGGTAATGTCGGACATTTGCCTCCCAGGCCTCAGAAGAAGAATGTTGTGGGTCAAAATTCGCTTAAATGAGGAAATGTCGGCCATTTACAAGTTTGCAATGAGTCAAAAAGTAATTTAATTAATGTTAATATCGATATTGAGGAAATCGGCCAAAAGACCCTGGCCAATTCTCAAAGTTCCCCATTAATTGGGGTAACACCATTTCAACCCAGTCAGGAGGTAAACAACAAATTAAATGGTCAGGTTACTCTGACCACACAACGGACTTTGGGGCAACTAGCGGAAGGTATCCCCCAACCATCACCAAGTCCTTCACAACACTTATGTGGGGAACCCCCATTATAGGCATGGCGGAGGTCCTCCAAGGTGAAATTATTTTCTCTAGTGGTGATTAGTTGAAGTACATAAAAACCTTACGCATGGGCACATTATGCCACAAAACCCCAAGTATCATTTTCACAAAAAGTAACTCACCTTTCCTACGATCTGATAGGAGAGTTTATTATATTTCCTAATTTGGAATGTGTCAAAGCTATTCCAAAACTATCCTTGAATTCCCCCAACCCTTGAAATCAGATAAAGATTGTTTTGGGCAGATATTGAGGGATCGCTTTTAACTTTACCCTTTTTACTAATAAAAACTTTTAAAAACCTAGGTTTTTTATTAGTGAATTTTTATTAAAATTAATTAAAGTTTTGTGGGATCCAGCGTCATTAGCACAAGCAAGCACCTAAAAAACTGGATTCATACATAACCATCCATAAGCAATGCATCACTTGATACTGTAAAAACTGAAATTATACTCCTGGGGAATATATCAAACCCATTGGACGCCATCCACATTGGGTCAGCAGACCAATACAGCATCAAGACTCCTCACCAGACCTAGGAGATGAAGATCATTAGTTATTTCACTGGAATTTCCTTTAACTACCAAGCCGGAAGCTGGACCTGTCCACCACTTGGAGGTATGGTTAGAGGCAGGGGTTATGTCAACACCATGATGGAAATTAACTCCTAGATAAAAATAAAACGCATTGAGTCCTTGCATGAACATCATACAGGTCTAACTGGACGAGTTGTGATAGCCAATTCCATAATATTATCAATTATATGGTTTACAGTCCATGCAATTGCTTTTTCACCGCCCTTTTTTAACACAATATTAGCCTTATTACAGTTATGGCTTTGGTCTAACCATAAAGCCCCTGTGCATCATGAAAATTTATTTGGCCCTAGGGGGAATGGAGGTATAGGGCTAATTAATTATGTAGAGTAAGTGGCCCATATACTAGAATCCTGGATAGCTCAGGTGACTAGTCCACATCTTCCAGAAATACATTAGGCTAGATCAGCAAGGTTTAATATTGCATGAGCGCTCTGATTAAGAAATCCAGATCATCCAAACTCACTTAAGTATCTGGCATCTCACCCAACAGCTGCAGGACTGCTGGCACTCCTGTTTACTTTAAACGAATACTTCTAGCCACGAGAAGAGCAGAGTGAAAGATCCACATAAGTGGCCAGACCAGTCTTTAAGGTCGCCCAAGGATAACTCACAAACAAGAAGTTAATGGCCAAGTAGTTACAGACAACATAATAAACTAGAAACCTGGGTACTACTGCCAGGATTGATTATTTGGATCATATGGACATACCATACAACCTGGAGATCCAAAGAATGGTCTGGAGATAAACATACTACTCATTACTAAAGCCCAGGATGCGTGCACATATATGGAGATGCATGCAGAGAGAGTATCACATGGCAGAATGACAAAACGCTGCCCACTCTTTATGCTCAATATGTGGCCAATATGGAATCTTATTACACCTCCTAGCAATGTCCAACATTGGTAGCTATCTGGGAAAAGGTCATGCGCCTATTCTATCAAGACAATGGAAAATCATTTAATTTTAGCTAGGAACATGTTTGCTCTCAACATGGGGTCACCTATTCATCCATCTTTTCTGGGCCTTAATAGTGGCAGTAGCACTATGAACAATCCATACTATAATATTGTATTTATTAAAGGAGCAACTCCTACCCTCCAAGAAGTCATCAATTGTTTCACTACCATATATTGGAACATTTTCAAGAATGATTGTTTGGAAACATGACCCCACGCAACAGAATAATAATCAATTCATGGTTCCCCATATAGTTCCTAAATATTGACACATTCCTCTACTCATGCTGCATCCAAGTATAATTCAGCATAAATCCCCCATCATACTAAACCTTGCGGTCCTGGTGAAAACAGGAGGGGCTATGAACCCTCTGGGGTGTCTTTTAATTATTCATATTTTTATTATTATCTTATAATCATTACATTGAAAGTGTATGTCCTCTTGCAGACCTTCTCTGAATAAATACAATGATTTATTAAAGAATAACGAAAATTACAGCACTCTAACATTACCAGAGCGTTGGTTTTTTATAACTTGAGGGAATAAGGAACGGGGATTGTAGAAGGTTCATGATAACAGGACGCTCAGATCTTCTCTAAAGCAATGGGACCTTTGCACCATTTAATGGGTTGCACATTGCAGGTTTCTCACTTTGTGGTCCTTTCTACTAAACATCACTTGTTCATCTGGCCTCCAGCATGTTTAAATTTCTCACAATATTTCTAATATTATTTTTGATCATATAAGGGGTTCAGCTGAATTAATCTTTATATTTGTGGCCCTGTCATGTATTCATTTTCAATATGTTTGTTTTCAAGCAGATTTCATCACAGATCCTCTTAATTTTCTTACCTTTTTGGTAAAATTTATCTTCATGGCGTAATCATTCTTTACTGCTTTCCAGCCAATTATAAAATCTATATGAGGGGGCATGGCAGAAACCTAACATCTGTCAAGGGTTGTCCCAGATTCACTATCTTATCCAGTGGAAAGTCTTGGATCTTTTCCACTTCCTTGTATGAAAAGGTGAAACGTCCTGTCTAATTTAATAAATGCATTTGGTACCTTTACAGACCTATTTACTCTTCTCCATACTCATGGTCAAAGTCCTACTATGTCAATGGATATAGTATGGTATGTGAGCCCAGACTCCACCAGCTGGAAAGTAGTGGCTTTTCTTAAAGAGCTTGTTTGTATGACATATTGCACAACAAATAAAGTCTCTGTAAAGTCAAAGTTAATGGATTTTCGGTAGTACTCCCATTGACCTTGTTTATTAGCAAGGACTTACTCGCATATTAGTTGAACTCTTACTTGAATAGTTAAGAATAATTTTGACCAATTTATCTTCAATTTTTCCAAGTGTCTTACAGCATTACTAAACGTTCTTTAGCTCACAAGGCCTTATACAATATTTAACTCTTCTGGTCTCTTATGGGATTTTTCCCCTTTGTAAATGGGAACTCTCCTGATTCAAGTAAAAAAACAAACTCACATAACGCTCATCTACACTCTTAATTTAAACTTAATCAAAAATTATCACCAAAAATGTATAAAATATTTGTATGCGATAATTAAAAAAGTTTAGATGATATTATGATATGATGTAAGATGACGATTTTATTAGTAGGCCATGCGCCATTATTTTATACCTCTCAGGCATCTCCTGGCCATACTAATCTATTAGATGAGTTAATTAAAGCCATGCCAATCCTCTACGGATTATAACAGTGATTATTACTAGTTCCCCAAGTTAATTAAGCCCTTTAATTAACTTGATTTCAATAATTTCAGCCTGATTGATAGCACTTCTACTATCACAATTGGGAGGATTTTAGACGTAATATAGCACCACAGTGGTGTATATTTGCTTTACAATCAGCTCAATTAGCGTTTAGTCATACAACTGATTATATACAATATGTGGGGAAAATACAATATAGAATTTGAATAATTATACACCACTAATTGGGACGTTGGCAGGCCTCTCAATAGAAATAAGTGCTACCTATTTGGGGCATTTATGCTAGTGCTATTGTGCCAATTACAAAAATTGACATACAAAATCTCTTTATGCACAAATTAATTGCATCTAACTTGTAAGTGCAATTAGGTTTATGCCATAAAACCCCCTTGTTACACTCAAGTGGGTCCCATGATCGTCCATAATATAATTATATTATAGCTATTATTAACTATAATTATCAGGATGTTTATGTGCACTTAAGGCTGTTTTGAGGTGAATCCTATTCATTAGATTATGCAGATAAATTGGAAAGGATCAAGGGATCCATCAATGGGAAAAATCTATCAGCATTAATGCTTTTTGAAGGGTATTTTCAAGTCATCCATCAAAATCAAGTAGACCTGCTCCAGAGTTTTTCACAGGCCCCATGGCCAGGTACAACATGAGTTGCGTTGATAAATTGTGGTGCGCTCAATGGCCGTGAAAATAGTAGGTATTTCCCCCCAAAAAAATTTACAATTGACTCTTAATGATCTTTGTGTTTTCCATCGTTTTATTTAATGCTTGCTGAATCTCCAGTGGCTATTCCCCAGTATCCCCACTAAGCATCTTCTCATGCTAAACATCTGCTTCACTCTGAAAAACAAAAACGGTTGACAATCACAAGTCATCTGCGTTTTGATGTGTGGTACCTTCTCAGTGCACAATCTCATAATCATATGCTTGTAACTATAAAACCCATTGGGTCAGCCTCTCTTCAGAATCCTTTGAATTATGAAGCCATCTCAGAGAGGAATGGTCTATCACCACAGTAAAATGACCTCTGCGGATATATACTCTGAACTTATTTCAGGAATATAGTACTGAAAAGCCTTCCTGCTCTGTTACAGTAAATTTTGATCTTGTTTACTTATAGTACAGATCACATATGCGACTGGGTGTTCATTGCCAAATTTTTTTACCTGACTCAACATGACACCAACTGCCATCGAGAATGCATTAATTTGAACAATGAATAGCTAATCAAAATTTGGATAATGCAATAACAGTTCTGTCATCAAGTTTATTCTAAGAGCATCAAAAGAGTCCTGAGCTTCCTTCTTCCATAAAAGCCTTTTTGGGATTTTTAACAGCTGAAAAAGTGGCTCAGCAATTGAAGCAAAGAATCTAATGAACTAAAAATATCTGACCATTTCTAAAAATACCTGCACATCTCAGACACTCTTTGGTTGGGACATGGCCTGAATTACCTCAACTATGGGGTTTTATGGGTGTAGTCCATTAGCGTTGACAACAAAAACCTAATATAATTCTCCTTTTCTTGAAGAAATGATATTTCCCAGGGTTAATCTTCAGATTTGCTGCTGATAGTTTTTTAAAACTTCTTCCAGGTGTTCAAGGTGATCTTTAAAAGTGCAACTAAAAACCTTGATATCATTTAAGTAAATGAGAACATATGACAACATCAGATTTCCTAACACAGTATCTATCACTTGTTGGAATGTTACCAGCACATTGCAAAGACATTGAGGCACCCTCGTTGGCTGATATATTCCATAGAAAATGATCGCATACTTTTCTTGATCCTCCTTATGTGGGTCAATCTTCCAGTACCCAGATATGAGATTCATTGCCAAAAAGAATTGAGCTCATCCTAAGTGATCAAGAGCATCTTCAATCCATAGAAGCATTTATGAGTCCATTTTTGTTATTTATTCAGCTGATAGTAATATATGACAACCCACTTGGATCCATACTTCTTTTTTCATAAAAGGGTTGGACATACCAAAGAGCTCAAATATGGGACAACAACCCATGATTGAGTAGCTAGGAAACTTTGTCAGCAACTATGGCTTCACTTTCCCACAAACGTCTAATTGGTCACATACAGAATTGTGGTTAATCCCCAACATTGACCTTATGAAATATACCTTTGGCATAACCAAGACTATTTTTATCTTGCGCAAAAACACGGAACATTATTCATATAACATAAAACCATGATCCTTTTGTTAGTCTGATATCCCCATCAGGTATTTTAATTGAGCATGGCAATGATTGCCTGAGATTTTGGTTATTATGTAATCCTATTTCAGTCAACTGATTAAAGGCATGAAAGGATAAAAGTTCTGCAGTAGGAACTAAATGAGCAAAGGCCAATATTTGATTCTTTTCTATATATAAAATGGCCTATCCAATAAGTTGGTTACCAGAACCTGAATTTCGCCATGGAAAAGGGATTAAAATCCCATGTGCATCATGGGGTTCAGTTCTATCTTTCTGCCATGGTGCATGGATTTCAGCATAAAGATATTTATAGTTTTTCATAAAGTAAGGCCAGTTCCTATAATAGACTGCTCAGTGGAATTTACAATCATCAGCTTTCACGCCCTTAAGGGAATACCCAACCTTTTTCAATTTGACCCAACTGTGGCCTAAAATTATACTAGTCTGACAGTAATTTACTGGGATGATTCTATTTGCAAATTAAACATATTTAATCATTTTTACTTTGTGGATGAGTCTCCTTTTCAGTTGTAAAACAGAAGTAAAGTTTTCACTGAAATTTTGTAAATTTTTTGTAAATCAAACCAAACCTCATACTGTATCATGAATTTAGTGTCAATCAATATCTCATAACTCTAATTAGGCATTACTATTACAATGAAGTGACAAGGAGGGATCTAAACTGTAGAGGCAACGAGCTATATGCTCCCAGGAAGTAGTGGTATTCAGGCCCGCAGTTCTTCAAAGCTTATTATGATTCACATCTGGTGCAAGCCTTAACTTTTTTGCTAACTACATAAGACAATATTGATTGGAGCTCCATTGTCAATGATGGCTCTAACTTTTACTTGATTTACTTAAATATTGGCATAAGTGCAATCAGAATAAAAGAAAACATTCGGGTTGGGACCATCTAGTACTAAAAAAATAGAAGAAACATTGTTTATTTAAAAATAGTGACATTATTAGCTAAATCAATGGGTTGAGAAAGCTATTAAGCTATATTTTGGAATTGCTTCTTAATGGTGACCATTTAATTTATATTAACATTGTTAAGGTCTGCTATGAGGCTTCACGTATGCTTGTGTGGCTTGAGGCTGTTTCACATATGGTCACACCATTTTTTCAAACATTTCAGGCTCAGTGGCCTTTTCTTGCAAATGGTAGCCATGAGAGCCTTGCTATTTATCTTGGTTGCTCTATATAGTCATTTTACTAAGTCAGAGAGAACTTAGATATAGGCGGAAATTACTTACTTTGTGTCTATTCCGCTTGATCTTTTCCTACATAAGATACTTAATTTTTAGTAGGTATAACCATACTAATCTTATCCAGTTTAATTTAGCAGTTCATCATTACATATCCATACTTTCACTTGTAACAAATGATAAAAGTATAATGATTTTAATAAGTTTCTCAAATGAACTATTGTTCGATCTGGGGGTTGACTACTGTTCAGTTATTATTAGAGGATTTCTCCTCAAAACACATATGGCCAGTATTGGAGTTTAGTAGTTTTTGTTGAGGTGTATCAAAGGTATTCCCATAAATCTGTAAAAATCTACTATCTGAGCAGTCTTTATAACCACATTCAAGGAGGAAAACATGGCCCAATTTAGCTATTTTTTAGTACTAGATGGTCCCACCCCCCCAATTTAGCTATTTATAATCCCAAAGTGCAAATTTCATTCATTCTGAACATCAAAATTCGTCAACGCTCCTGCCCTGGCAAGAATCAGGACTCCTTGATAGAATCAGTCAGTAAATGTTTCTATGGTCTCATTCTTTATATACTGAATGCCCATGAATCCTTGCTTCCAGTTGGCGACATGATCAGGGCTGCTGAAGTCCCCCATAATGACTTCTTTGGCTTCTGCATTGTCAGGCAAACAGCAAGTTAGAATTAGACTGGCCTGCCAGCCTAGGTGCCAGAGCACCCAAATGGAAAACCATAATGCCAAAGGCACTACTGCTAGTATGACGAGTATGAAACTAGAAAGGAGTTTCGCCAATAACTGCCAGTGAACCAGAATCTCGTACAGGCAAATAATAATATACCAGATGAATTCAGCCACTACCCCTAAGGGGTGTGTGAGTGTTGATGGAAAAGGTGAGATATTTTCAAGTTAAAAAACTAAATTTTGGGAAGGTTTTTCATGGAAAATGAAGGAGAAAAATTGACCAACAATTTTTTCAGTGCGATGCAACTTATTAAATTCTGGTTAATTGATGAGGAAACAAGCTGAGATTGGTCCCTCAAGTTCAACCTAACTGGCGAATTATATGGGAATGGGGACAGATAAGCTCACTGGGAACTGACACCAAAGAATTTGGCAGCAGGCCAAGTTGCTGTTAGTTTGACCTCAAACACCCAAACTGAGACTTGACTGCATTTCTGGCAGTTGGAATGACAGCATCTGGCCTGATGAGCAATGGGAATCCCCCAAGGCTACCCACTGTAGGGGCTGTCCCAATTGGTTGGGAACAGGTTTGGGATGCCCAACCTTCCTGTGCCCGGTCACTGGGCTGTTTGTTTGATCAAAAGCGTTGCATCAGCTGCAATGCCTGATTTGCCAGAAGGGAGCTTTGAACTATTGTCAATGGTGTCTGATGCTGCTACCTGCACGTCAGGGATCATCCCCGACAATTTTGGGAGGGGGTTAATTTTGAAAATTGTGGTGTTGGCCAAATTGAAACCGTTGGCGATTCTGGCCAATTAATCAATCTTCATTCCTTTTTGACTATGTGGATTCTGATCATTGGGCTTGTTTCCACTCATTTTTGGACTTATTGACTTCATTTTGGCAATTTTGGTGCATATTTCCATGATCAGGTGTACAAGTTTGGGTGAGGTGAATGTGGGCACTGAGGGAGGGATCTGAAGAGGGAGGCTGTTATCCAGCGCTCGTCTACAATGTGGGTGAGGTCGCCCTGGGTGATGAGGGGTACAGCCACCCTCTTCAGAGCCTTTTTACTCAGAAATGGGAAGAGGACCCAATTGACACACAGGGGACGTTCTCCTAAAAATTCCGTTACCCTTTCCTTTTTCCAAAGGAAGGGCTCCAAAGCCTGGGAACTGCACGAGGGCCATATTTTTGTGTGCCTTAGGTAGTTTAATCAACATTACCGTTTCTTCCTTTTGGGGGGATGGGGGCGTTGGGGAGGGTTTCATGAAACGCATTGACTAGTTCCATGCAGTTAGCGCAATTGTGAGCCTTAACCCAACTGTTCTCATAAGCTGGATACCCTTTCCAGGCCACAAGATACTGAACCGACCACTGGGATTTGTGGGATGCTAAGATATTTTCCACCTCAGCTTCTTCTGCATCCTCTATCATAATAGGTTCAGGTTTGGCAGGGATGATCCCCTTGAACAGGGACAACAGAGACATGTGGAAGATGGGATGCTGTTTCCAATGAGCTGGCAGTTTCAACCAAAAAGCACCATTGCCCAAGTCTTCCTCCACCAGGTGAGGACCCAAACGTTTGCTTGCAAACTTCCAGGAAGGTACCAGCATCTGCAGATGGTGAGTGTCCAACATAACATGAGAGCCCACTGCGATATAGTGACCAGGAAGCTGTTTGCAATCTGCAAACTGTTTCTAATCATTGATAGCCTTCGCGAGGTACTCCTGTACTAAGGACTGGGTAGACCGGATATACTCAACGTGATCTGCGGCAGCAGGAACCTCTGGGCGTATACAGGGACTGACCAAAAAAGAGGGATTATAACCTTGCTTCATAGGGAGAAAACCCCGTAGAGGCGTGAGTACCATTGTTATAAGTGAATTGGGAGAGAGGGAGGTCATCAGCCTAAGTATCTTGTGCGGCCTCCATGTAACAACGGTAATACTGTTCCAAAATTTGGTTAACCCACTTGGTTTGTCTGTCAGACTGGGGGTGGTAAATGGTGGAACAACAGGGGGTGATTTTTAGGATGGATAAAAGCTCATTCCAAAATAGCGCTGTAAATTGGGGTCCACAGTCACTAATCATCTCCTGTGGGAGGCCAAAAATCAAGAACACATAACGTACAAAGAGTTGAGTGGTCTCTTCAGACATGATTGCAGAAGTGCAGGTTGTAAAAGGGAAAATTTGGTTAAGCGATTAACCACCACCATCACTGCCATAAACCCATTAGAACAGGGGAGTTCAACAATAAAGCCCACAGACACCAATGTCCATGGACCCTACGCCTGTTGTAATGGGTGCAGGAGACCCTTCCTTCCTGAGAGGTCCAACTTTGCCCGAGCACAGGTAGTGCAGATGGCGATCCAAACCAAAACTCCATTAGTTAATCCTACCCATTTATAAGTTTGCTTTATCAATTCAATGCATTTTTTGTTGCCCGGATGGCTGATCATGGGAGGGTCATGATGCGCAAAAAATATCTTAGCTTAGAAAAGAGGGAACCCAAATTTGTGATTTAAAATATATGAGTCTCTCCACCAAGAATTACAGAGAGTGTTTATGATTTTGAAGGGTCAATTTCTCGAATAACTCCACCCCTTCATGGCAGGTCATTTGGCCAGCTAAGACCTGAGCAACAAGTGGGGCATCAGGAGCAAGGGTAATGAAGAGATGATAGGGGGAACAAATGACATAATTTGAGCATTGTGAATCATGGTAATGAGGTCTTCTTCTTTCTGAATCCATGGGACAGTGGGTGGAGTTTCAGCTGAGAAAATCAGGAAGTACGTTAAGTGCACCTTTTATAGATTTGTATTTTGAATTTGAAACTTCACAAGTCCCAATAGGTTCAGGCTTGTTAATGCGCCATTTTTTGAGGTTTATGGAAATACAATAGAGCTTGGTGATCTGTGCAAACAGTTAACTCATGCTGGGCACCCTGTAATAGATGCCACCAATGAGTCAATGACCATGCTACAGCTGTCAATTTTTTATAATAAGTGTCCCAGGATTGCTCCATAGATGTAAATTTTTGGGAAAAATAGGCGACCAGATGTTCCAGGCCCTCATGCTCTTGGAGCAGCACTGCCCCCACTGTTACCAAGGAGGCATCACATGTGATGATATATGGCTTAGCAGGATCCACATGTTTCAGGATGGGAGGGGATAAAAACACTTCCATGATTGACTCAAACGCCTGCTGGCATTTGGGCAACCAGTGAAATGGTACGTTTTACCCTGTAAGGGGTGGAGTGGGGCAGCCAGCTGAGAAAGTGACGAGGAAATTTTTTTTAGGAAAATAATGGTTCCCAAGAAACTCTGTAATTGTTTCTGGGTTGTTGGGTTAGGCCATTCCCGGATAGCATCCAACTTACTAGGGGGAATCGCGTAGCCATCCTTAAGGATGAGGTTCCCAAAAAAGGTAACTTCCTCCTTATAGAACTCACATTTGGTAGGCTTGATTAACAAGCCTGCCTTATGCAAGGCATCCATGACCATTTCCAAGTCAATAGCATGTTGTTCGGGAGTTGGGGAGTGCACCAGAATGTCATCAATTTAAGCAACTGCTCAAGTAAACTGGAGGTCACCTAGTACACTGTCAATCATATGTTGGAACATAGCGGGGGCATTCTTCAGCCCAAAGGGCATTATGTGGAAATAAAATGCCTCACTTCATCCGATCACTATTACCCATTCTTGCCCTTCCCTTACCCAAATCTGGTTAAAGGCGTTGACAAGATCCAGCTTAGAGAACACCCAAGATTTGGTGATTGCTTGGCTTATCATTTGATCTAAAGGCAGGGGGTAGGGATCATGAACTGTAACTTTATTTAAATTTCTAAATCCATGCAGGGATGGAGGGAACCATCAGCTTTTTTTAGTGAAAACAATGGGAGATGCGACTGGTGTTTTCTCCTTAAACAACCACCCTTTTTTCATTTTATCGTCCAACCAAGTGTTGAGTGCAACCTCCTCCTCTGCTGTGTGGGGATACAACGGGAAGTTGATATTCACCAACTGTACTGTCGTATGGAATCCACAGTCAAATTTGGTGTAAGGGGGAAGATGGTCCGCCTTCTTGGAATCGAAAATACTCTGGTAACGCATCAATTCTTTGGGAAAATTGGATGGGAGGCCCGAAGGGGAAATGAGGGAAGTTATGGAGCTACGACCTAGGGCTTTCTTGAGAGTATTAACTAAAGGAAACTCTCCCTCCATTTGATCATTAACAAAAGACAACATATTTGACTCCAAGTGAATTTATACATGTTGCTGACGCCACCATCCAGCTCAGAAGATAACTGGGAACACCAAGTTTGGCATTGCTGATAACTGATCACAGAAGCTAAACTAGTGTATTGAGAATGTAACTGGTTGGCAAACTAGGTATGAGGTTTGGGAGGCTGACGATGCAACCATCACCAAAGGGCCTGCATCCAGGTCAAGTTCCAATTGTTGAGCCAATTCAACACTCATAAAATTGCCTGCAGCTCCAGTATCCACCAAGGCCTCAAAGGAGATGTGGTGGGACCCAACACTAATCTTCATGGGTAATAAGAAGTAAGCGAAATTCTCTTTAGGCAGGGCACCATACGGGTTGAGTGGCCAGGGCCTTAGGTGTTTTCCACAGGTTTCTATGGCTGGACTAAGGTGGGCTTAATCCTCAGGGGAGAGCCTTTTTCTGAACAAATCAGATTCAACTTCAGAGTTTTCAGGACATCATATGGTGGTTCTTTCAACTTTGATAGACAATCAGTAAAGGTCTTATCCCACTTTTTTGGATCAACTTCATGCTTTTAACTTTTAATACTTCTGCCGCAGTTCCTCTAACTCTTTGGTAAGTTGATGGGGTTTGTCAACATTGTAGTTCGAGAATTCTACTAGCATCATGACTTGACCTTGCATCTCAATCATTTACAAACCCTTTTTATCATAATACCATTCATGGCCTCAACTCAGACCATCAAATTCTCTCCTTACTTAAGGAATATGGAGTCTAAATCCATAACTTTGAGTCTTTTTTTTAGTACTAGATGGTCATAACTTTGAGTCTTGATTCTTGTCTCAAACTCCTTAATTCAGCATGGTTCAGAGTCTTCATATTGCTAACTAGCAGGTGCAGTTTTGCAATTACTTCTTGCTTATTTTTGCTTAATTAAATAATGTATTGACTCATATATTTTCATATCAGTCTTTATTCTAATGCAATCCAAGTCCACTTCCTTAATGGTTTGGCACTCAGCAGTTCCCCTATTTACTTTACAGTGCTCCACTCAACTTTTAACTTTTTACTGACAGACAGAATCAACTCAGAAACCCCCCTGTAATGAGCACCACTTGTTAAAAAGCGGCTACTGCACAAGTTTGTGAGGGTTCAATCCTTGACTAATACAGCTTCCTGTATGAAGACAGTAAGCATGATTCTGAGCTGGTAACGGTTAAAGAAGTTGACCTTTGTTCACTTATGAATATTGTTGGTACTTCTAAAACACAATAAACTAAACAATTACCAGTAAAATTCTAGTAAACAAGAACAAAATAACTCTATTGGGATAAAATTTTCATATATATAGGTCACTCATGGCAATTTAATGCCCATCTATTATAATCATCAGCATCAGTCACCATAGTTTGACTTTACTATTATTCATCAACCTGAAACATTAACATGCTATTGGTCAGAATTTCCATTGGCTTGATTCCCAAGTGGTGACAATTATGCCCTTGAGTCTGGTAAAATAAAACTATTTTGGGATCATTTTAATAACCCATGGAAGTTTAATAATAAAATTAATCACAATTGCTAATTTGGAGCTCCTTCCTCAAAAGCCTAAAAGTCATTTACATAGATAAATGAATACTAAGTAAGAGCTCCCTTGGAAGCCTAAAAGGGATTGACACTAATAAATCATATGGGGACCATCCCTGATAAATCGCTAGTATTAAAACTCGTTAGGAAAAGCATAATCTGATTACAATCCTAATATATCAGTGATGAACGCCATTTCACGTGATTCTAGTTTATAAGAGTAGGCACTAAGTTTTTGCAATCTGACTAATAGCTTCTTTAGCTTGCTTATTCTTGATTTGAGCAGCAACTGCAGGTGTTACATTGGTTGGTGTCTTATATGAGTTCAGTGGGTTCCCCCTCTGCTGGCGTGTTCCAGTGGCTACTAGTTCTGCTGGCGTTGGGCAAGTGTTGGGCCACAGAATATTGGGGAGGCCCATTTAAAATGGGGTTAGCTCCAGTCAATTGGGAGGAGGGTGTGAATTTGTTATTATACCATTCCATGGGTGAAAACTTGGATCAAGTATTGCTTTGCATACCATGGCAATATTTGCTGGCTGATTGGTTAATTGATCAGTTTTGTTACTGTTAAGTTTTTGGGGTCTGCTTCATAGGGATGGTTCTTCTTTGGATGCGGAATGGAGTGTTGAGCATCTATTGTGTGAGGACAATAGACAGGATGGTGATTATAATTTAAATTATAGCTTTTTGGTAGTATTTAATTCATATACCCTGTCATTTTTACTTGGATGATGGCATGCCGCCCTGATCTTACTGATCCCAAGTAAAAACTGACTAATATAAAAGAAAGTACTAAACACAAAAAGTTTATAAATTAAATTATAAACAAGTCCAGTAGTTGAATAATATTTATTAGTGTCAACTTAAGGGTTATTTATAGGTTTCAATGTTCACCACATCTTACCCATGACATCTCATTTTCAGTGGCACTTGGCCACATAAAAAGTTTGTAAGAACATCTACAAATACTTTGACTCAGGGCATCATGCTCAACCTCAGGGTTGGAGTAAACACTGTCATCATTCTTAAGATGGTGTTTCATATGTGTCTTCAAAATAGCTGAACTGATTCACTTTCACATGCAATCGGCAGCACATACCAAGGCGATTTGTATCACTAATTAGTAATTAATTTGATCAAAAACTCAACTGACAAAAAAAAACTAGTTTTGACATAGACCAACAAAGCCCACGTGCCCAAGTTATTAAGTCAAAACTTAATTGAAGTCCAACCTAACCAACGAAGCCCTCAAGCCCATGTCATCATAGTTGAATGTTATTAAGTGAAATCACTAGGCTGTAATTCCCAAGTCTGGATATACTTGGGATACACCTGAACCATAATCGCTGATATCTTATATAATCAAATATCTGACGATTAGGTCCAGTTAATTACTCAACAGTTACTTAAATGGATGCACTAGCTTGGGAAATTCCATTCTTGAAATTATAATTGACTGGGCAAGACTGAGGTTGGTTTAGAGCACCAAGATTTGAACCAGGAGAACCCTCAATAGGAGGGTTTGACTTATCATGTTTAGTCCTCATTAAAAAAAATTAATGGCTGATTCAACTTTATGGCCAAAGGTTTGGGGGCCTGGTAGCTGGGCGTCGCCCTTAATGGGGAAGCTAGAGGCTCCATTTCTTTAATAGTAGGGAAAGATAAATTTAAAGAAATATTAGAGGTAAATGCCTAAAAGTGCTGTGCTACATCCTTCTAGCCTTTTTGATCAATAAATATTGGGCAATCATCTTCTTTGGTAAGAGGATGGCCTGAATGTAGGTGGGCTGCAATGTGCAGTGAGCTGATGGGTGTATAGGATGCAGAAGGGCATTATGTTGAGCTAGCGCCTGTTTCATAGGGTGCAGGGTTAGGGGTGATGCCTGCTTTTGCAGCTGCTGCTTGATAGCAGGTCATCTAGTCAACACAGTGTTAATATCTGATGTTGTGTTTCTTGAGTTTACTGGCTTTCTTGGATGAGGCAGTAAGTTTCTTTGCGGGGTTTAAGATATTTTTACCATAAGTTTACTAGGATTTCTATTTAGAGCTAAGTGTCACCATTATATTAATTTTTGAAAAGTTATCTAAACAGAGAATTAGGTTTTAGCCATAAAATTCAATTAAAATACTATTCCACTAACTTCTATAGGGATATAAGCAAATATTATTCAATCACAATATTGATTCACATTATAAGATAATCTACTTTAGACAGGTTCTAAAATCTTTGGATATATGATACTAAGAAGCCCTATTTGTCTTTATGATATGTTCATTTGTATCCTTATATATCATAGCTTATTAGTAAGTTTCTTGGCATTGGCACTATCTGCGGCCTCTGATGAGTATCCAATATCATATTTTATAATGCACAATTACTGTGTTATAAATTATAAAGACACTGTCAACAGGCTCTCAGTTGCTTGACACTTAACTCTATAATTTACTTTATTTGAATTTTCTAATATGTTACTATCATCATAAGATCAGAGTTTCTATAAATTGGTTTTAGTGGCTAGGAAGATTATCTTTTCAAGAACCAGTAGGTAATTATAATAAAAAGTCATTAATATAATGTCTAATCTTATCTTACTGGGCACATGACTTGCTAAGCTTGTTAAACAGTCCTTCACTGATTTGAATTAGCATAAAATAAAACCTATGATATTTTCAACTTATAAACAAAATGTAATCTAAGAGATAAATAGTTCTCTTAAGGACTAAATATATATAATCTTTAAGAATATTAATCAGTTATTTGAAAAAAAACAATTCATTTTATTAATAATAGTTTCAAGTAATGTTAAGCTATTTGCAACAATGATATATATCAGCTTCATTGATGAGGACAAATGGCCATACCATGTTAAACCAGATTTTTCTTTGTAGGAGTTCTTTGTTGACCCTTCTGATTCGCATCCCCACCATTTTTGTCCTTAAACCATTTTTTTCAGTTTTATAAAAATATCAATAGAATGGCAGTTGAGGCCGCAGCTGCCTCTGCCAACACCCTACTTTACCAGCAACTTCATGGGGCGATGAAGCCCCTTATTGAGGGTATTCCTATCTTTAATTTTTTACACAATTTTGAGGAAGATGTAAAATATGAAATTGAGGAGCTTGCTTTTGGTGTGAGCCACACTTACATTGATGCAGCAAAAAATTCTCTTTTTGACCCCAATTAAAAACTCACCAGTGATCAAGTCATTCACTTATGTGCCTACTTTCATCACTTTCACTGAGCATAAAAGTCCTAAATACATTAAGGCAATGGACACTGCCAGCCTCACCAATGAAGAAAACCCACAAATTATACCTCCTTATGCCTCATGTCACTGATGCTCCTACCCCAAGGTTTTCCACCATGGTCCACCAGCTAAAGCAGGCACTGGGCAAAAGTTTCCCCAAAGCTTCCTCACCTTCTGATATAGCTTCCTAGGCTGTTAGCTGAGGTGCCATATTAGGAATTTTTATTTCTAATAATCCCTTTTTTTGTCCCATTTGCAAATAAAAGATGCACGCAGCTCCCCCTTTTGGGTTGGGAACCACTAGTGCTAAAAAAAGATATATAGCAGCTTCATTCATTTATTTCAAATCATTTTGCATAGTAAGTATCTTTTTTAGCATTATACTTTTTTTACTTTGTTTGTTTTCTGTCTTAAAATATTTAAATTACTGCATATAATAGTTATCAGGAATATAAGGTAAGAACTACTTTAATAGGCTATTGGATATCTAGTGTTGATGTACTTAGTTGTTTTAGGAGATACTTTTGAGTAAATAGTAGTGATAAAACTAAATTACAATATAATATACATTAACAAATTTAACTTTTGTTCATATATTTATATAAGCTATAATATAGTCTGATCTATAGAGGTTATAGTTATCTACATTCACTTATATAAAAAATAGGACACTTACTTTGAAAAAACACACACTCTGGAGTTTACTGTAGATATATCAATAGATTAATGCTTATAATATAAAATTAATGAATATATAATCTTTGAGAAAACAATAACTTATATATTTATTAAGGTGATGAGTGGTATCTATATATTAAGATATGTTATTCTTTGCATGTTTAGTTGGTTAAAACTAATAGTTTTACAATAAACTAAGAATAACAATCAAAACTATTTATAAAGATGTTGATCTCTATAAAGTATAATATATAATTTCCTCATATAATTGTAAATAGTTTCTAATAACATGGATGAATAGTTATATCTAAAAGTAAATTAGGAGTATACCTTACACCTCAGAAAAAATAAAATCTAAGTAAAAATATGCTATAATCACAGTATTTTTTTGTGTATATAATCTTCAGGTATAGGGAAAAACACAAGCACTGCATACTTGGTGATGGTTTGCAAATTACCTAGAATAGAATTATAATCATCAATGATATGAAAAGTATGCAAGGAGCTCCATACAAGAATGTCTAAGACATGTCTTATAAATATATATATATATATGACTATAATTTTATTTAATTGCCATTATCTGCTAAGATAAAAATAAAAATATACAAAAATCTCTTTAATACAAAATTAATAAATATGAAATAGATCCTTGTAAAAGATTTTTCAAGGACAGAAAAAAGTCGCATCAAAAATTAGCCGAAAGCGGGGGTCGAACACAACCTTGAGATTAAGAGTCTCACGATCTGTCGATTGAGCTAGCCAGGCTTTTTTTAGATTGTTTTTATATAACAAAACTTAAAAATAAGGATTTTTGCATTACTATTGCCCTATTACACTTATACTTTCAGTAATAAACTGCAATATGTTGCGTGCTTCTGTAAATATATTTTAAGGTGGGGTACTAAAAGCCACAACAGGTAGAAACACATACTCGGTATGATGGGATATTGTTTCCTCCTCTCCTCTCATTTCCTCTCATATCATTATTATTTTCATTTCAATGAATTAAATGAAGTAGAGTTAATACAAAAAAGATATATTTGCCTAGCGGGGTGGTTCCTGCTACTACAAAATATTATTATAAAATACTGGTCTTGAAGATTATATTAGATTACTAGCTGTACCCTGCCACGCATTGCTGAGGCTCAGTCTGGTTAAACGGAAAAGAAAGTAAAGAGAAAGCACACGCTTCTAATAGCGAAGTTACCCAGCGTTGCTTGGGTTTATTTATAAGCTGCACTGAGCTAAAGGCTGTGCCAGCACTATGCTTAAGCCACTCGGACAACAGCTTCGCTGTTACCTTCATGGCAGTTGAGCTGATCATCCTAAATCTATTTAATAAAATCTACTTAGAACTCTAACATTGACTTTTGTTTATTTTCGGGTGAGCAATTTGTTGAATTATTTAATAATATTTGCCAATTCTCACCCACTCGCCCAAACGGTTTGAACCCATCAGACTTGATAGTTTAAGATTCGATAATATTCGCCAATTCTCATTCACTCGCCTAAATAGATTGAACTTATCAGACTTGATTAGTTCAGGTTAGCAATTTGGTGAATTATTTAACAATATTTGTCAATTCTCACCCAGTCACCCAAATAGATTGACCCTATCAGACTCGAAGGTTTCAGATGTCAGTCAGTCAGTGAATGTGTTTTATTAAGTAGATAATATTTGATTACAATTTTATATTAAAAAGCTTCACTGTATTTATGTGCAACATTAGAAAACTAGATAAAACACTACTGTTTTCAAAGAAAATTAAGATAACTCCCATTATGAATCCATTATCTGGATACTATAAAATTAATGTTATTCTGTTAAATGCTAAGATGTATATAATTTAATATATGTGTCAATTTAACCAACATATCTTTAATTTATCTAAAACTTTTTTGACCAAACAAGTTATAAAATCATGGACCTTAAGACTGTTCTAAAACCTAAAATTTTCAAGTCCTCAAAATTAAAATATAGTAATCTATATTCTTACATTACTATTATAGTATCCAGGTAATCTATCAATCAAAATGATGCTAGTAGCCTAATTCTCCTAAATAAAAACAATTTTTACTGCTAGCTCATTTCTACTACTCAAAAGTTCAAGTAAGTCATCACATCAGTATGGCAATTGTACTTTAATTACACATCCTAAATATTCTTATTTTTTAGTAGATTTATATTTAATCTATGAGTAATTCTATGAAGGGACACCAATCAAACCTTTTTAGACATAAAATTTAATTATGCATTGTAAGTTAGTTTCAGGTTTTCTGCCTTAAGTATCAATTTCAGTAAAAAGCAAAATTAAGTCTATATTAATTAATGAATAATAAAATCAGATAATAGCAAAAGATTTTACTTGTAGACACTGATGTTTATTATTCTCTATCTAGAGTCTGCATTGTTCCTACGATGACTTTCTCACCGTATATAATAACCTATTTTTATTAAATTGAAGATTTAAGTTATAGACAATTTTTATGAGTTATTGCCTCGGGATTCTCTACAAAAGCTATGTTAAAATGTGCTATATAATTATCATTATAAATACTGATTTCAATTAAACTAAATGCTTAACTTATTCAGGTAGTAAAACACATTAAAGAAAACAAAGAGTTTATTACTAACTATCAAACCTTATTTTTAATTATGTTATTAATGTAAAGCTTAGCAATAACATTGTTACTGTCAAATTAAATACTGATAACCTCTATTTTAATTATAATAATATATTACTTGTTACCTAATTTAACTGATAAGTTACAAAAAAGCAGCAGTTTGTATTTGACCTAGCTTAAAACCTCATTGATAAAACTGTACTCTTAACTCAAGC